>DWPV01006919.1:0-11114 GCA_018251915.1 Urbanus proteus proteus
TGTGTTGGTGAAAACTCTCATTAGCCAGCTTATAGGCTATATGCTAAGTGGCACTGAGTACTAAAGTAGTAAAGTGCTAGGAAAGTAGTGGTTATAGAATAGAACTACTGCTTTTCCTTATATTCTATCGATGTAGCTGGTGGTAACTAAGGATTTAAATCAAGGAGGAATGTACCATCTTCCGTGGCACTTTTGTAGGTGAAGCATATAATTCGTGAACTTTGAAGAAATGATAGTGTTATTGTCGATTCAAATCTTCATGTTTAAACGGTATTCAAACCGTCGTGTCTTATAGTGAATAGCACCACTTCCCTCTTCCTATTGATAGTGTGTATGATTGGCAGCAACGTTATTCTATGTACAATCCACAGTCGCTTCAGTTAACAATACACTTGCCCGGCGCGGTGATATTGGCAAACTCCCATTAGGGGAGGCTTATGTCTAGCTGTGGTCTTTGAAAGGCTGATGGGTTTATAGATAGCAACGATATCTAATGAGGTTTCGGATTTTTCTAGATCTATATAAATATTAATGTTAAATATAACAATTCACTTTATTATTGCAGTATATTACTCCCTTTCTGGAACAGAAATATTATCTACGACTGACTACAAAGAATTTGTCGGACTTCTTTAAATTCGATGCTAAGTATATATTATAGGTACCTAATTGTTAGTCTGTAATGTAATACAACAGTTTAAGAAAGGATATGATTACAAGCGGAGAAACTGCGGAGTTGTCTTTGACGTCAATGGTTGGCAGAGCCTTGCGTTTCGCAATGTCACCGCGAATACTCATGCAGCTGTGTTAATGGATACCACCAGCGTAGCACAACGGACGTTACTCCAAGATTTCTCTTTTTACCCGACTGCGTCAGAAGGGTAATGTTTTTAAGAAAACTCTGTAACGGACTTGGGTTTAATCTCCTTGACTTTAACTTAATGTTAACTTGAATTTTACCTGATTAGAATATCTTCTAGATCAAGTTAGTACTTCTTTAAGGTAAGCAATTTGATAAGAAATGGGTATTCTTGGTATGATTGAAATTTACAATTAGGCTGATAAACAAATGAATCTAATATTGAACTTAATGCAGTACCGATAGTGATAGATGGAATGTACAGCATAAAAAGTCAGTCGTGTCCACTGTGAAATTAAGTTACTTTTGCTTTTAGATTTGAAAAAGTTGTTACATTTGACCTCGGTTGTTTGTATAGCCGAACATTAGCGTTAGACCTTTGGGTGACTTTGCCCTGAAATATAAATGAGTACAAATAACGAGTATAGGTACGAACACCTACTTAGTCGAGAAAGTACTGGGTGACGGTCACCATTGACGTCAATCGCATTTCACAATCCAAACACAATTCATGCAAACGAGGCATCATGTTATAAAATATTATATACGTGTTTTCTCTCACGGCTCTACATGCGGTCACTCAATCATAAATATAAAACTATATGAAGATACTTTTCCTTTTTGTCTACATCCATGTCTCATAAGACTCATAAGGGAGAAAAATGTAAATGGGAGCCGAAGGGACAATGTCCAACATGAGCAACAGTGTCTGTTTGATATGAAAACGTTTGAAATCTGATTTGAAACCTTTGCATCTGAGAATAAAACAAACCCATAAAAAGACAAATAAAAACTTTACGCAAGTGCCTTTTAGGCATTGTACAAAATATTTTTTATTAGAAAATGTTAGATAATTACTTTAAAACGATAAATATTAATTTAATTATGTTTTTCTTTTCCATGTATAGCTCCTAACTTCTATACGGATAAGTCGTGCTTACAATCTATTAAATATGCTTCCTATATTGAAATCCAATATTTTTACAATCTTGCAATGACGTTTACATTGACGTATTTACCAAAACAACACTACACACGTGTTACAAAATAATATTTTAATAGGTAATCAAATAATAAAGTTTGAACAATGACGTTAGTATTAGTAGTTAATGAAAACAAAGTGATTTTATATAATTGTAAGCTTATTGTAAAAGTACCAAACAAGGTAGTAATCCACTTAATAGTAGATAGCTACTGCGGCCCTTAGACACTTGTAATCTACCCCAAGTAATTTTTTTCTCACTTGAGGTTAGAAGCAGTTGCGGTGAACTCGATAAGAACTAATTTGTAAACCTTTGCGTAAGTATTGTTACCATAAAACACGTTTATAACCAGTACAGGGTAACTCTTACCACTGTTACTTATGTTATCGGTGTTACCTGTTACCTGTGTTACGGACCTCCGTCACTCCCATTTTTGCCTAATAATTGGTAACAGTGGTAAGGGTTACCCTGTGCTGGTTATAAGCGTGGTTATAAGCTCTACTAAAATAGTAGGTAGTTCTGGCACCTGTCAGAACTACTATTTTGGTAAAGTTTTTACAGGTGTAGGTGGGAGGTTACAGTGATCACTTAATGTCAGATGACTATAGTATTGCCAATCTATACAAATAAATAAAATTGAAGTGTCTGTTTGTGATTTCAAAATAACATTTTTTTACTTAATGGATATTAAAGTATACACGATACCTATAACGAAAATGCAATTAAAAATTTTTTTGTCTGTCTGTCTGTCTGTCTGTTTGGCTGAGCTAATCTTCTAAACGGCTGGACCGATTTTGACGGGACTTTCACTGGAAGATAGCTGAAGGTCTAAGGCGTAACATAGGCTACTTTAATTTTTGAAAAGTCCATTAGCGCGCGCTCCACGCACATGCGCGCGCCGTTGCGGGAGAGCGGGATGACATTTATGTTTGAATATGTATTTTTTTACTTTTTAAACGCGGGTGAAACCGCGGGGTTTAGCTAGTGTGAGAATAAGATCAATACATATTCATTTAGTTCATTGACATTGCGGCCACAGCCAAATCTAGCAAAATTTCAAACTTTAATGTTATCTATTTACATTTTCGGATTAGGTATCTCCTTCGTTCAGTTCTTGGCTGAGGAACGAATATATTTTTTTAATGTTTGTTCAGAGAGCGCTTAAATTATTGAAACGAGACGAAGTGGTAATGACGATAGACCTTTAATCTTGAGAGAAAAAGTAACTGTATGTAAATACTATAAAAATGTATATAACAATAGATATCGTAGGCACCAGCGCATGAAAATCATTATCGCTTTATCGTTTGTTGACTGACGGTATTGACTAGCCATAAAAGATATTTGAATAACAAGTTTTGTTTATGTAGATAAAAACGTCAGCACTTGTTAATAAAATAAAGAACGACGAGTAATTTGCAAGAAACTCTTCCTTCTTGGCAGTGTGTTATGTGAGGCTCTTGCAACACTATAAGCGTCTCAACGATATTTATTGAACAACTATAGAAATTGTAAGATAGATGAACTTGAAAATTATATCTGCTTTTTCTATTTCGTAATAAGTTATTTGTTTGGTTTTGTTACATCTTTAAAGTAAAAATACAGTTGTTAGTTATTAAGACAAGCATTATGTTTATTAATTTCTTCTAATTGTTCATTCACGTTGTCATTATCAAATCATTAGTTTCTAGTTGTTTTGGAGACGTGTAACTTCAGTGTTTGTTGCGTAACGGAACCTACGTAAAGCCTACTACACTTGCAAACGAGTCACGTAGTTGCACTACTCGCTATAGCAATACGAACGACTGATGATCAGCTTCATGTGAGTAAACATCATGATTAAGAATTTTTAACGCCAGTACTACCTACTATCCGTTGGAGATTAATTGGTTACCAATTCTGAATCAATAGTAGCCACCGGAGGTGATAAATACATTAGATACCAACTAACTTAAATGTATATATGACCGCAACGAAAGTTTATATTTAATCCTAATTATTATAAATGCGAAAGTCCGTTTATTTGTTTGTTTGTAACGCTTTAACGCTTTAAATACTCAACCGATCGTTATGAAATTTTGCACACACTTTGTCTGGGCTCTGGAAAAGGATATAGACCTTTTATCCCGAAAAGTGATACTACTCCTGTGGGATAGAAAAGTAACTTTTATACCTATAATGTCCCTACTTTTATACCTACGGCCTCATTGTGTGAATGAGCGCGAGCGAAGCTGCAGGTTAATACTAGTATAGTAATAAATCTCTTTATTACTTAGAAGTAGGTAGTTAGTTAAATATGATGTAATAACGCAGGTGGTTAACGTTACTACATCATTGATATTTTTTTATCTGTAATGATCATTTACTCGATAATTCCTATCATTAGATGGACCAAATTGTAATACCCGACGTAAGTTTTTAATTAATTTAATACTTGCGAGGATAGTTCAATAACCTTCAAAATATACTTATATCAAACATGATTTAGTTTTATCTTCATTCTAAATAGAGTTCGTTATCAAAACCTTTTTAAAATTACAAGATATAAATGAAAATGTTTAGTAATATATGTAATCTGAATCTGAATCAAAGATAAGTCAATAAATGTAAAGATAAATATGACCACACATAATATCATAAAAAATAATAATCATTAAAGCAATTTAATTAAAAAAATAGTATAATGAGTGTTTTTGCTCGTGATACGTGAAATCATTTTGTAAATGACTCCTCAGGTTAATTAATGGTTATTTGACAGTTTAAATACTTTAAACATATGAATGAAAAAACTGATAATAATATATGTAACATCTAAAACTGCGGGTAATTCCGATACCTAAGTTTAGCACTGCCTTAACGTAAACAGGTTTTAGAGATGCATACAAAAATACATATAACTTTAATAGAGAGCGTAGAAACAAATAAAAAATGTAACTGCTATCTAAAACTACTAGATTAGATAAAAATATATGGATATACCTTATTAATTTATTTAATGACTGAGAATCAGGTCTTTATTAAGGATCTTTACATGATTTGAATGTAAAAACCATCGTGGTTCGCCGACGGACCCAGCGTCCCCCTATTTTCATTTTAAAGTAGTAGTTTTAAGAGGCGTGTTCTGATATAGAAAAGCTCATGTTATTTACATCGAATGAAGACCTTCGGTTGCGTCAAATATGTCAAATTTATGTAAATAGAACAGTAAAAATTTTCCATTCGTTTATATGAGGTAAATGCTAATAATAATAAATTAATCGTGCTAAAATGTTTCATTTTGTATGTTAATACATATAACTGGTTCTTACATAATTATGGAGTAATAGGAGATGAATACAAGGAAAAGCGGTTAAATAATAGTGAAAAAATAATAGTTGTTACATAAACAACTTTGTAAAATTCAATATTCCCACGATAGAGAACAAAGTGATTGTTTTATGCGCAGTGTTGTCATTGCACGGTGACAATGTTGAACAATCGCAGTGAATCTCAAAACAATTCTTAATAACTTGCTATAATACCCACGAAGACGATTACGACTTTGATACACGAGATCTGATGAGAAAAAAATATATAATGGCAGCTGACACGCAGAAATCAAAGGTTTTGTTCTGGTTCCAAAGGTTTCAAGGTCTAGCAATGTGCTGATTGTGGTCAATAAGTGATAACGATAGCTTGTTTTAGATATTTATTGTTGTAAATTTGGTGTACACTTCGGTCTTTTTATTGTACGTTAAACGCATGGATGGCGATTGATCCAGGCTTATATAATTTTCAACAAGGACACCGAGTTTTAATTTTAGCGTTTAACATCTATGCGGTTAGAAACCTCTCGGTGTAATTGAGATGAACAACTAAGTGCTTATCTCAGAACTCTCAACCGCTTTTCGACTGTGAGCGCAGAAAAAATACAAGCTACCATTTCAAACACAGACATAATGATATGTATGTGTATTAAAGATATCTAAATGCGTCTGTGAATTTAAATTTATTAAAGCAAACTATGATAGTTACGTTTCTGACACACTATGTATTTCATTGTTCTAAGAAATGTTATCAGCCGAACTGCTGCAAGCGTGTAATTTTTATATCAATATAATCGATAACAGTTATACAGCAATGAAGTGCGTTGCAGTGACCCACGCGGCTCTTCGTGGCGGGTTATCGCGGCGGCACTTTCCACGACCGAACATGCTCTATCTGGATTCTGGATCATACATAGCGTGATGGAATGTCACCAAATTATTAGGCTGATAAAAATATGGTAAATAATGATGAAGTTGTGTGTCATAGATAAACGGCTTAGATAATTTTATTGAGCGCGAAGACTTTGTACCTTTAACTGTCAATTATTGTTAACAGATAGGGCAGTGAAATGGTTGAGAAAAACTACAGTGGCCGTTATATGGTAACCAATTAAAGTTGATACATAGTTAGAATCGATGTATTTCGGGAAGTCATTTGGATGTAGCGTGGTATTATTTTAATTAAGATTTAAACGTTAATTAGTAGTCACACTGAACACTGTTATCACGTGGAAAAATAATTAATTTTAATTGATATTATTTTTAATTTTGTGACTAATTACTAAGACCTTGACCTGTTGTCATTTTAAACTAACCGAATATTTGTCCTAAGCCCGCTAATAGCGATAGATATTAACAATCTTTTATTAGATATAGTCAAAATTAAATTAAGCATTACATTTTATTTACTTTAAATAATGATAAAGAAATTAAATAATTATAAATTATTTACTTACTTTTATTTAATTATTTGTAAAATTAAATAAAAAACTAGATAGTTAAAATAAAATATAATTAACTTCAATGTAAAAACTCACATTCACACAGGTATTTAATGTATATTTATTATCATTATATGCCGTCTGAAACTACGTTTAGCCTTCATGGAGGTACATAATTACTTAGGGTGTCGTATTTCTTCTAGTAAATAGAAATCTAAATTCAGTAGGAACCTCTGCCAATTTTTTTGCCTATAAATTTGTGAGGAACTTTTTTATCGCTATTTAAGGCCCGTCAGTACACCATGTGTAGCTACATAGTGTAGCCATCTACATAGTTAACGTTGGAAAATAGTTGCCAGCTTCTGCTCTATATTTTAATCAGGGTGAAAGGGAGGAGTTGGGTTGAATCGAGTTACTTTTATTTTTTTAAAAATTAACCCGCTGTTGTGCGTTATAAAGCATACTGTGGTATTTTCGTCTCTTAGCAGCCTTAAAGTGCAAAATGTGACTAATGTTGTTTCGATGTAAGAATTCCCGGAGCACTATATAGAGCACTTCAAGAAACGTACAAAGAAAGTTCTTTTCAAGGTCAGCTTTCTCAACATTGATTGTGCCTGCTTTGCTTTCTATAAGGCCAGTGTGCCTTATAGCTACACATAAATATAAAAAATGCCAACACCCTCCCAAATTGTTGTAACCTCAAAATTTTGATGATTTCTGAAGAACAATACTCAACATTCAAACAATATCATCCTTTGCCGTATATTTGCGCCACTAACTGAGCTAATAAGAATTACATTAGAAGGAACCCACATGGACTCCATCAGGGACACAGCCAGCAAGTGACTAATACTCACAGTCATAGCCACATGCTTCAACGCGGAAGTATAATTATACGTAATAGCCATTCTACAGGATGTAGAGGTTTTATAACCATGATTAACACGGATATTACGTAATAATCCTAGATAAGTACTATTCTTCATATTATAATAACAATTCTACAAATAAATTATTTAAAATGGTTTTATGTAATGATGGTACGTTTTTATTAAGGTTTCAAGGGATATAGTGATCTTGATGACTTTCTTTAGAATATCAGAGATAATGCGATGGTGAGATTTTTTGAAGTCTTTCTGCTAGTCTGGCTTCATATCTCAAACACAGCATTTCTTTTCGAAATTATACGCAAATTATAGCCGCCTGGTCACTTTATTGGAATTTGATAACAAAATATTATTCACAATTGTACTCTATGTTTAAGTGCAAAGTGTAATTACTCAGATTAATAGGCTTATGCCCTGTTTGATAATATTGCATCATTGGTTAACCAGATCATAAATGTAACGATACAATAACATTTGTCTATGGTCTACATATAGATAAGTTCTTAGAAAAATACTAATTGTGTTAACGTTTCATCTTCATGATTATGATGATTGCTTTATGTCCTTTTGGTGACAATTGGATCTTGACCAAGTAATTCCAGACAAAACTACGATCTTAGATACCTGATGTTCGAACGCCTCGATTAAGTGCATGTCCCATTATCACACTCTTCAAACCAGAACACAATAGGGTTTAACACTAAACTTCCCAATTTCAGCGTCGACTTGCGAAACTCATCGCGTTTGTAAACGAAAACAGGTGTAACGGTAATGGCGGTGCGGCTTGCGTTTGCAGCTCATCCCGTTCTGTGGTTTGAATCAATGATGCTTTTGCGGCTCCTCCTATGTGTACCTTCAGTTTATTGATTATATTAGCGGTGTATTAATATTAGCGGGGTTTAACACTAAAGTTAATTATGCAGAAATAGATTGGCGGTGATGTCTCCAGATTTAAACCACAAAATGTTCAACCACCTTCAAAGATAAGACGCATAGTGAATAAGAGTAACCGATTTAGGATGTCAATAATATAAATATTAAAAGTAGGTACCTATATCAACAGTGATATTAATAACATGATAATGAATACAATTTGTCTTTAAATAGAACGTAGTACATCTTGATAAACTTAAGTTCATGACCAAAAGCAGATATTGTCGCCCTTTTAACTGGAAAATAGCAGTTACATACGATGTTCGTTAATCTAGATATCAAGAAGGGTCACAAAACGAAAAATCTTACGACTTGTTTAATTGTTTATTTACCTACTTGAAAATTAAAGTCTTAAAAATGAAATGTATGAAAATATATCCTCACTTGCGAGAATCCATGACGTTAAGGGAAAGGATGGAAGATTTCTTCACGATTGAATATATTCGATATAAGTTCTTTATACATACTTACCATAGTTACTAATATCGTACGTCAGCAGAAAAGTTATTTTTCTCATTGTAAAGAAAATAATAAGGTAGGCATTCCGTAAATGGCAGAATGTTCGACTCATTATTAGCACGGCAATCTAGATGTAATTCAAGTGCAAATTCGTTAAGACTACCATTATACTAAATTTTCACAAATTACCAAACTGTTGAAAACAAGTCATTTGCATGTTAGAAATTTTCCACTTGGTTGGTTTTAATGGTAAAGGAAAATTTCTTTAAAATCTATATAGCTGTGAGTTCTATTTATTTTCAAAGGTAGGAAAAACTCTCCAAACTTTGATTCTTTGTAGTCAATCACAAATTTGTTGAGTTATTCAAACGATTAGTTGGTTACTTCATAAGAAAAAGAATCGGAATCGGTAACCATACCCTTTAATTGACGTTACAACAAGTGCTTTACACTAGGAATAGTATTGCGGTGGTATCTTCTCGTTCAAACCTTGACTTATACCACCAGGTTATGAACCTTTCTCATTCTGCGATGAGTTCCCAATAGTGGAACAGTAACTGGCGTAAGATTGGACGATGCACGTGTCCCGTTAACGTCACGTTAACTAGACACAACGATACCTTGAAAACGTGCAAACTGGATAACCTGATAATCAGGGATCACATGGCAGAAAGACACATTACACACACGTGAGATTCAACCATCAATTACTAGTCTAAGTTTTGATGGCTATATTACTACGCCCTTTTATGATAAAAATAACAAGAACATGAATAATTTCCAGATTAATTATTTAAAATGAAAAAGATATACACAAGGTTATTAAAATATATATCATGCGATCTAATATAATATAATATATAATACTACATTGATACAATACAATAGATCACAAGTGATTTTTAGAAAAATTCAAAGTTGATACATTTTAATACAAATAAAATAAGTGTACGAGTAAATAATTTATTTGGGTTTTCTTATTGATCGAAGTAACAAACGAGCGTGCAGTCCACCTGATGGTAAGTGGCAACTGCCGCCTATGGACATCTGTAATCAATCCTATATAAGATCAAGGTCCTACCTGAGGTTGACCACATGCGTTGCTACCCCTAAGGAGAGAGCTGAGCTGAGAGCTACCCCTGAGCTGGAACCCCTCAGATAAGTATATCTCCCTAACCACACCCTTCAGAGTTGAACACAGCAGTGCTTAACACTGCTATTATAGCCAGAAACGCTATTATACCTTCAATAGGTATTATCACTTCCTTCTTTAATAATTACATTTTTCATTAAAAACATACATAACGAATAGATAGCCTAAATAGTTGGTTAAAACAGATCGACGTAGAAATTACGCGGTCGGATCCTGTACTATTAGACCTCACAATTTTAATTAGTACTTACCGTATGCAAAGAGGCTAATGAACGACCTGCACTGGGGTATTAATTTACATCGTGCAATTGTAAGCATTGTGTTCAAACATACAGTTACTTGGGTTTTAGATATGTTGTTACTTATTCTAATGCATTTCATTGAATTAAATGAACCGTTATAATATTGACTCTATGATACATATAATCTATACAAGTAAATAAAATTAAAGTGTCTGTTTGTGATTTCAAAATAACCTATAATGAAAATGCATTTTTAGTCTGTCTGTTTGGCTGAGGTAATCTTCCAAACGGCTGAACTGATTTTGTCGATCACTGAAAGATAGCTGAAGGTCTAAGGCGTAACACAGGCTATTTCAATTGTTCAAAAAATAATTAGCGCGCGCTCCATGCGCATGCGCGCGCCGTCGCGGGAGCACGGGATGACATTTATGTTTAAATAGTATTCTTTTTTAAATATGATCAGCTAGTTAGGTATATGATTAGATGTCCCTTGAAATGTTTTTTGCTTGTAAGTAGTTACTGGGTTACATTTAAGAATCTACTTACATAATTACAGAAATCTCTAGACATCTTCACAAATTTTCACGAATTCGTGACTTCGTATGTATGTAGTTCATTTTTACTGACGTAATTATTGGTCGAATTAACAAAACTAAAGCGGTCAATTTACGCAAATAGCGTAGCAAAGTTCGTTCATAAATAATTACGCAAGTAGTGGCGTCTCCGAGAATATAATAATATGTCTATCCCTAGATAGAGCACGGTGTCTGACCTCATTATTTTTAGGGTTCCATACCCAAAGGGTAAAAATGGAACCCTATTACTAAGCCTCCGCTGTCTGTCCGTCTGTC
>DWPV01006920.1:0-11114 GCA_018251915.1 Urbanus proteus proteus
ATGTCCATGGGCGGCAGTGGCCACTTACCATCAGGTGAACTGCAAGCTCGTTTGCTACTCAAATGTTATAAAAAAAAGGCCTGAAATGAAACGCTTCGGATAAACATGTCTTCCTTACCATATCCTTCAAACCGGAATACTCAGCTAATATTGCTATTATTAGGCATAAATGCGTGTGACGATGGTGCCTTCAGAGTTGGACCGCAAAGAGTTCTCCTTCCTACAAAAAGAAATTGTCTTGTTTACTGCAAAATTCTACTTCATTACATTTCATATTTAAATCAAACTAACCACATGTTTTTGATCATTTTATTTCAGTCATAAGCTTAGTTATTGCATAAACGCTGACAAACACAATGATTTAAATCCGAATGTTTCCCTAAATAAGTGAGAACATTTAGCAGCAGCTGGAAACAAGATCTATGTGTCCAGGCAACTGGGATAACTGCGAAGATTTATTGAGGTGAGCTTAAGTCTTGCTCGTAGGATATTTTAGGTTGTACGAATATCTTCCGTAACTCTAAGTGTACTACTGTTTGTTTCTTATTTGTTTTGTGAGTGAACTCCTCGTAAAATAGCTTCAGAATTATGCTGTTGGAAGGTGTATTTAAGCGTTCATTATTTTTTACATATAAAAATGATTTGGGATTAGATTAAAGTAAGAAGTAAATAAAATAATTCTTCCAGCGTTATTAGTCTGCAAATTTTAGTACCTTTGACTATGTAGGTAATTAGTAAATATATAATCTTATAACGATAGTGTTAAGCACTGCTGTGTTGCTTGAAGGGTGTGGCCAGGGAGACAGACTTATCCGAGGTGTTCCAACTTAGTCCTCAGAGGAAGCAATGCATTTATGGCGAACCTCAGGTAAGACTCTGTTCTTATCTGGGGTTGATTATAAATGTCCTTGGGCAATAGTGGCCTCTTACCATCAGGTAAACTGCATGCTCGTTTGCTACTCCCATGTTATAAAAAACAACCTTACAACGAACTTTGGCCAAGTGGTTTTTGTGACTTTAAAGTAACAGCGACACATTTAATACTTAAGTTTTAGTTGATTGCAAACATTATAAGCAAAAGGGCTTCTTATAATTTTGATTACATTGCTTTTGGTCCATCTTCTCATAAAATCATACTGTATTTTTAAAACTCTATTGATCTATACCTCAACCTATCTACGTATTCCAACGAACAGTAATCGTATCAGAATTCGTTCTAAAATTCCACTAATGGACTCAATCAGCCGAAGCGAAGATGAGCATGGTGTAAATTATTCACTACCATCAAACCGGATGGAGCTTCTAACATCGCATCGCAAAGTTTTTCAAAATTTTCCGAAAAGGTCAAACGTTAAAAGCTTCAAGTTTTGATCCCTTTGACTAATTAATGAGTTGCCGGAGATCTGATACTGATATTTGGGAATTACTCGCTGTGAATTCTTAATGGTGGTAGATGTTTTTGTATATGACGTAGAAATAAGGCATTTCTCTAATTATATTTAGGATAAACAGAATTACTGATGTCAATTAGGTTCAAACGCGCATAGTTTTGCTTAAGGCTTACGTACGTCTGCTAAATAACACATATTTAAGTAATCACCCATTCCTTTTTTATGGTGATAAGTTAAACAACCCCAGATAAAATCAAGGTCCTACCTGAGGTTCACCACAGATGCGTTGCTACCCCTGAGGACTGAGGCCGTGGAGCCGCGGAGAGTCGAACTACTAGAGTTCTCCCACCTTTCAACGTTCGTTTTATACTCTTACACTTCTCGATGCGCCTAAAGAAATTTACCGTCAAAAATACGTCTAAGCTATTTCTCTAATATTCATGCAAATAAATCAATAATCGTTCTATAGATTCTTAGTCTTATTATTTTTATATTTAGAAGACTTTAACACTCTAAATACGCAAAGAAATGGCCCAAGGCAGTCCATTTCCGCTGCAGCCCATGTCTTGGCCGGACATTATAATATAAAAATCCGTCGTGTCCGCCGCAGATCCAATATCCGCGCCCCGCTGGAAATGACATCAGTACTCGTCTTTGTTTATTATTTCGTACGTTGAATACTAACGCATTGTCTGCGAATTTTACAAGGATTGCTTAGGTATTTGTAGATATACATTGAAAGAATCTTGACGGTATATTTCTACGCTATTTTGATCACATAATTATGGTTTTTCGAAGTATTTAAAACATATATTACATGTAATACACATATACTGGCATAAATATCCATGCACAGAAATAATTCCTAACAAAGATGTTTTATACTGCAGGATCTATGAGATTAAAATATTATGTTTAATTTTGGATAAAGTATAATAATTTCTTTTATAACATAAAATATGAATTTACCAAAATTACCTAAAAGCATTAAATATCTAAATGCAAAACAATAGATTAAACGACCACGAAAATGGTTTTATAAAAATATCTTTTTTACAAATAACAAAAAAGACACCTTATTTAACTATAATATAAATTTCGATCCCAACATTACAGAGCTATCATATTTAAATGCAAAGTGTACAGACAAACGGACAGTTGTACATTTATTTATTTGCGGATTGACAAGTGACAAGCAGAGCGGCGCGGTCCCCGCGGAGCGTGCGGGCTCAAACATTCATGAATGTATGGGAAATGTGGGCCAGGAAATCAGCGGTTACATTATGGATACAATTACTTTGCCAACATGAGGACTTAACAAAAATATTACGAACCCATCAAAAACAAAAAATGTTAAAATGTTTTGAAACGTAGTTCTTCTACCACAAAAATTTTAACGAACACCTCAACGTCGTCGTCAACCCATAATTATCCCACTGCTGGGCACGATCGCCCCTCATTGTGAGAGGAATTTAGGCCATAGTCCACCGCGTTGGCTAAGTGCGAATTGGTAGGACTTCGCACGCCTTTGGGAACTTTTTAGAAACTATTTAAATCCGAGATGCTTGCCTGGGATTTGAACCTCGGACCGCCCGATTGAGAGGTCAAGTTCCAACCATTAAGTTATCACTGCTCTTTAAGATAAGAGAGCAGAAATTGTAAATTTTCAGATAAGAGTGCCAATACCACAAGAGGCACCATAAACTCCAGATTTCAATGTTTTATTTAAGTAAATCGCTTCTTCAATGGCCCTATTTACAATCTCCTTAACATTCAAGGAAAACAGAAACTGAAGCGGTGGAATTTAAAATTGTAATGGGATAAACCTACATACCTACTTAAAACTATAAAAATACCAGAAAGAATTCCTCTCTTGGGATAATCGGTAAGTATGGCTTCCAAAAGCGATTCTTACACAGAACTAGTGACTGATCCCGGCGTTGTCAGCGGTTCTTTTTTTAAGTAATTGAGTAGTAGTAGAAGAAGTTTTGACGCCCCGTGTGGCGGAACGGTTACCATACCGGTCTGACGTGCAATAGGTCCCGGGTTCGATTCCCGGACAGAAAGACATCTAAGTGATAAATTTAGATTTCTCTTCTGGGTCTTGGAGTGTTTGTGTATTTGTGTATTTGTGTATTTGTGTGTCCATGGCACTCACGACACAGAAGAAAATCCTACTGTGGGGCTATGAGTGTAGAAAGCGTTTTAAATTTTTAAGTAGTCGGATATGCTTCCCGGTAAAAAGTCACTGTCCCCCGTGGTTAATAATAATAATCAACCATAAATGGAAGAAATTACCACGCTAAGACGATAATACCACACCTTTTAAATTCGGTTTCAAATTCAACACAAGTCTCATTTACCATGAGCTTAAATGAGTTTAATAAAACTTACTTTCTATAATGCTTAACTAAAATATTTACAAACAGTCATTAGATATAAGTGAGTCTTTAAACTGACTCTACGTCTGAAAATCTCCTGAATACGATTCGTTCGTCCGGTCCATTCATCTAGCGTAATACTTTCCGACCGCACCGCCCTGACGGCGCGATTGCATGCCGGCACATTGATAGTTGGTACTAGATGTGGTAGTGGTTGGGTAGCAATTGGAATACTGCTGTTGAATATGAGTATTGATAAATATTGGAGTCGTAGGAATATTTTAAGATTTTAACAAATTAAAGACGTGATTACTCAATTGACACAAATCATATATTTTTCTTATTGCGTTCTACGTGGCCAAGCCACAGATACTAAACAATTAAAATAAATACATTACAAGTATTAGAGGGGAATTTAATGTATCTAGGCATTATTATTAGGTGCACAAATGAGCTGAACAGGTAAGTAAAATGAGGTATAGTGAAAATGATATGAGATTAGGTAAATGAAGGTGAATTGAAGTAAAAAATCTAATTGAAGTAAGATGAAAAGAAGCAAAAAGAATTGAAATCAAATGGTGTCAAATTTAATAAACCTTATAGCATTATTTACTTAATGTAATAATAAGATAAATCTAAATTCATTATTAAATGAATGATAACCGTTCCAACCCACGGGTCATGTTACTATCGTTTATTACTCTGTTTTTTATTTTTTCAATGAGCGGAGCAGTTTTTCACTACTGTCATTTACCCCGCCAAGACAAACGTATTAATTCAATCAACTTTCAACGTATTTATAAAACATACCGCATCCAGTCCAAATCTAACCAGTGTCATGTTATCGGGACCGACAGCTAACGTGAAGCGAAGGAAACGCGGGTTCCGTAGCTTGTTTATTGCGAGGTACCTGAACCCTATCCTAGTCTGCACGAAAAATTAAATTGAAGTGTCTATCTGATTTCAAAGTTACAATTTTATATATTTGTACCTACGATATATGACTATGTATATAAAAGCGTAATAAAATATTTTGTAATTCGTAATTTAACATTTTCATGCGACGACCCCCATGGCGGAGCGTTCACCATACTGGTCTGCTGCTCAGTGGGTCCCATTTTCGATTCCCGGCCAGACAGATATATGAATGATGAATTTAGATTTCTGTTCTGGGTCTGGGTGTTAGTGTATTCGTCTTTGTGTGTCCATGGCACCCACGACACAGGGGAAAATCCTACTGTGGGACTATGAATGTCGAAAGCGTTTTTCTTTTTCATGAGCAGATGATTTCACAGGAAGACGTAGGTAAATGTTGTATTTCTTTCTGACAAATACCTTTATCTTTCACACTGTACCTTCCTTGATTACGCGTTAAAAATAGTATGCAAGTGCGAGCAACCTCATTGTAAGCAAAACAAACCAAACTTGTCACTGAAATATTCTTATCTTTTACAAATTACATTTACTCTATTTATTAACTTATTTATTCAACAACAGAAAGCCAACAGAAAGATATAATACGTGCACGTTTTCTATGTGTATTTTTGAGAAATTCATAAACGATACCAGTATTTCACCTGGTTCTAAGTTATCACTGCCAATAGACATCTATAATCAAATCTAAATAGAATGTTATCTTACCTGACAACCACAATGAATACCCATGAATACTTACTGAATACTTTGATATTCACCTGTAACTGTAAGTGATTGTTAATTTATTGTAAACCTATAAGATAATATGTTGTGTTATATTTAAATGTAATGATCGTTCGTGAATTAAATAAATAAAAAAATCTTACTAAGTAAAATGTTCCAACGACCATTCGTGTGTCAGAAGAGCACAGCAAATACTGCTGTTATACAGCATTAAAGATGAAACAAAAATGAATCCAATTATCTCCTCGATCGAAAATATCAGCAAATTCCTAATTTCAAAAACTGTATCAATTCGTCATCCTGGTGAGCTGACGTGCGACACTGCCACCAGATTAATTGCCACTCGTTATTGTGGCGCTGTCCACCGCAAGATAGATCTGTGGCATATCTTTCTGAATTTATGACTGCGAATTTGTGCTTCGCAATACATTTGTGGGGTCGTTTATACAGAAGCTGGTTTTGATGAGGGTAATACAAATTTATTAAGTTTGACTTCGCTAACAATGAGTTCACACGGATAAAAATAACTCATCAAATTTTTTCATAAGAAATATAAATAATATTTTAATTGTGCGAATATAAAATATTTATTTTTAGTATTTAGTAGGTATTATTTATACCAACAAATAATAAAAACATTAGGTAGATAAGTACTTACATTTTAACTTGAGTTTGTTATAATTGGTATAGACAAGAACATATGTAAATATATCCTTAACCACAATTATTTTCCTTAATCCAATCGTTAATACCTAAACACACTCAGATGTATAGTAACAGGGAGACTTCTACGACCCAGAAACTTGAAGAGCACAAGCCAAAAGCCCGGGCCTCGGTTAACAAAGTTCCTGAATAAATTGAGCAGAGATCATATAATAAAGAGGGAGATTTTAGCAACGATTACGTATAATAACGCGGTAATAAATATCGTGAAGCCACTCCAGGTGCCCTCGAGTTTGCCATGGGACATGCCGCTTGGTGCGAGGCATAAGCGATAATTCGGTTTCATTTTTAATTTAAAAAGAAGCAATAAAATCTAATGGGATTTACGTTTAATTAGGTGTTTAAGAATTCACATTGTGATTATTACATTATGCTATTTGATTACCTACATTAAAACGATGCATTAGCATTATGTGACAGATAATAAATTCATAACATAAATATCTGATTAAAATATCCATTTTCTTAATTGCACAGTTAGGTACCGATAATTTAAAAAACAATTTATTTTTACTTAAATAACTACATTCAAACTGAACTGAGTCACCCGAATTTGAACTTGACCTTTTTTTTATTGGCCTATATACCGCTTATTATTATATAAGTATTTCTGCAGTAGAACTATCGATCCAAAATCAAAATGTCATACCCAAACTCTTACAACTTACACCACACCATACCTATTTCATGCCGGACTGTGGACGATAATTCACCTTGTAATTAGCACTCGGCGTATTCAACAAAAATATCCGCATTTATTCCGTGTTACACAATTATTCTTTATTCGCAGCCCGTTTTAATCTTAACGGCGATCTGTCTTGACCTTTTTGTTTTGGGGGTTCATGGGAATTGTTTAAATGTTCATAATAACAAACGTAACGCAATTATATTTTGTATTCCTGTAGGAACGCCAGGAAATGCAAAAATGAGGGTGAATAATTTACCCTATAGAGACGTATAATCTAGAGATATGATATTAAATTTATCCAAAGACTTTACCTACATTATCTTGCCCACTTTAGAATCAACGGAGATACCTAAAAGGCAAATAAAACGGAAAACACATTTTTTTAAACAGACACTATAGGTAAATATGTAGACACCACTCCCCACTCATAATTTCCCTATCAATTCGCGTGATGGTTTTAGCATCATTTCACATTGCAGATCCCATGAAGATAGTATAGAGTGGCCAGAGTACCTACTTCAAATAACACAATCAAAGTCTGTCACATCATTGCTCCACCTACAAGACGTTAATATAAGCCGTTACATTACCGATAAGGCACTGCGAATAACGTCATTTGTAATTACATGGCGATAAACGATTAGCCGCACTGAAAGGAAATTGCACAAGTGTTGTCTAAATTGCCCATGTTTTTATTGCAATAACGGTGGTGATGCCGATGGGGTACAATACGTTAACTCCCATCTATGAGTATCTTCAAAAACAAGTAAAGGTGGTAGAATTCTATGTAGTTCGACTCTAGCGACACCCCCGCCACACATATTTCTGCCTGGCTAGGGAGATATACTCATCCGAGGCGTTTCAGCTCATTCCTTAGCAGATGGCAGTGGCCACTTACCATCAGGTGGACTGCATGCTCGTTTGCTACTTCGATCATATAAAAAAGTAGATATGGGAATAATATCCTCAAAAACCTCAATATCTATAAAGTACAGTAACGGGTACTCACGTTACGCGGATTTAATTGCCGATATTTCGACTCAGTTGCTTCAATCGTGGTCACTCACGGCATTGTTGAACTACCGTTAAACCTAGTTCTACCGTTAAAATCCTATACTTGAAATAAAAACGGGTAGGTGCGTACTCTTTTATACCCTATTTATTAGGAAAATTAATAAGGAAGTGTACCTAAGGTATAATTTATTTTATACCGTTTACATTAGATACCATAAACGATATAACCATATTTTTCCTTTACGACAGAGTTCAGTTATACGGCTGTATAATTCTATTAATCTCAGACGAATGCAATTGCATTGACGCAGTGCGGTTCTGCAATAATCAAATCATTTCATAAAACCTAATTATTTTGCAAAATCTGATAAGCCGCTGAAGGAAGTTATGAGGGAAGATTTACGGTTATTTTATGTTTAGATTGTAAAATATTTTTAATAAACCTTATTTTCTGTTTTCTATGGTTTTTACATAATTCTTGTTGTAAACAAATTTGATAACCCGCGTTGCGGAACAGTTACCATACCGGTCTGACGCACAATAGGCCCCAGGTTCGATTCCCGGCCAGACATAGGTACATCTAAATGATGAATTTAGATTTCTGTTCAGGATCTGGGTGTTTATGTATTCGTGTATGTTTGTGTCAATGGCACCCACGACACAGTGGAAAATCCTACTGTGAGGCTATGATTGTAGTAAGCGTTTTATGTTTTTTTTATTTTATTTTATTGTTCAAATTAAATATTAAGAAAATATTTACGCGAAACATTAAACTTACAACTTGCCAAAAATTAAACAACATCTTTATAATTATACTGTAAAAGTTCAATTTTAAATTAAAGTAACACGTAAGCACTCTTAAATTTTGTTTTCTTTTTTTTAATAAAACAACATAATATTATTTTCTCTTTATAATGAAATAAATAAATTCAATCTCGCACACATAACATAAAAATAATTTTAAATAATCTCTGAGAATAATGTCAAATAAAAGCAACTAAACATAATAATCATAAATTAAAAGGAAATTGAACCAAAAACGAAGTTTCCAGGTGCGTTGGGGTCCTCGGTGACGAAGTACTCTTTCCACAACTCCTGGAACTCCGGCCAACTGACTGTAGATTTGCCTTTGGCCAATTTTTGGAAGGCCGCTGTCGCGTCGTTCTTGTCCTTCCCGAAAGATTCGAAGACTGATGCAAATTCATTAGCATCTATGGCACCATCACCCGTCGCATCCTCTATATCGAAGATAAACTTGCAGTAAAGGCTCTGCCATTCCAGAGGTGCGGAAGGATTCTTTGCGAAGGCGTCCCACATCGCGACCCACTCGTCCAGAG
This sequence comes from Urbanus proteus proteus, assembly GCA_018251915.1. Classification (NCBI taxonomy): domain Eukaryota; kingdom Metazoa; phylum Arthropoda; class Insecta; order Lepidoptera; family Hesperiidae; genus Urbanus; species Urbanus proteus. The sequence continues at coordinate 9,194 of DWPV01006920.1, forward strand.
ACACCTTGCCATCGTTATCCTTGTCAGCGTACTTCTGCAGACTGTCCCAGATCTTCATCATGGAGTCCTCTGTCTCCTTGTATTTAGCGTCTCCCGGCTGCCATCCTCTGTGCTTCACTGTATACTGGGCGCTAATCTCGAAGTCTTTCTTCTCAATGAAGTTGCTCTTGTCCTTGTCGAAGAACTGGAACAAATGGACGATCTTCTTCCTTCTGAATTCGGAACCCATTTTGAATGTGTTGTATGCGATATCAATACTGTTTTGCTTTGACTCTACGCTTTTATACTTTTGGATACCGCATCTGTTATCTTGATTCTGTTTTGACGTGACGTTAGCGGCGTAGATTTAAATCTGCAAATACGCCTTGCCGTAATGCGTCAGCGTATTCCAGGTAGCCTATCAGGTAGCCTATCGGTGAGCTCACTCAATTAAATTTTTACATGCCACATTATTGTATTAATACGGAAATTGTCCAAATAGGTGTAAGCGAAGATAAAGAGATTCTATTATCAGTAAGTAATAATCGTTGAAACTTCCCGGAGGCACAAAAGGCCAGTAGAAAAAATACATTAAACAGGTTGTCGAAATACATCTTTATTAACCAGCAAAAAGTAAGAGTTTGCTATAATAAAGTATATAAAACTTCTTTAAACAGTACCACAGGGCATATCTAGCGAATTGGATCTATAATCAGCAGTTATCACTCGTATCTGTCTGCATTGCAGCGTATGTCTAATTTTTGTTGTTGTGTAAATAAGCTGATAACACTATTTGGTGTGTAATTGTAATGTAACTCAGAGCTCAGTATTTAACTCCTTCCATACTCGTACATGCGAAATCCTTACCGGTAAGTAGGTATATTTTTAAAACAAATTTACATAGTATCATATACGATCTAAAAGGTATTTATTAAATATTCGTTGTGAAAATTATCATTTAAAAAAATTTAGTTAAAATCAAAGACAAGAAGTCCATGTTCAATTTATACCATGACGCTTCAGTGGTTATTAACAAAAAGGACCTCATGATAGAACCGATTAGGTTTTAATTTCAAGGGATCACCGCCACACCTATTTTTTGTTTAACAAACATAGTATTCAGCTTTGCTGGTCTGGTTCTGTGTGTGGTTAAGCAAACATTTTTACCAGTTGTTTTCCAATTTTATTCTAATGGGTAGCAACACGTTTATGACTGTAGACTTTTGCTAAAATTAGTGACAGATATTCAAGAGCGGCTGTGGCATCTTGAAATTAAATTGCATGCTTATGTGCTACTTTCTAAAATTTGCATTTCTAAATAGTGTAAACATTTTTAGGCATAAACTCGTTTTATTTGTGTTTTTTTCAAAATTTTGTTGTGAAAAAAGTGTTGACGTTTTTGAGGCTTCTTATTAAAAACAGGAAGATATTCCTCAAGTAATCTGTTGGATTTATGCCTAACAGAGAAAGTTGTCTAGGCTGCAAAGACTCTCCAAAAGTGTTCTCCATGATCATCATGACTGACAAAGCATGATGATTATAAAGTTTCAAAGAGAGGCGCAGCTGCTTCTACCCTGAACTGAATATCTTAAACGCAGTCTACAGTGTTACAGTCTACAGTCTATGTAGTGTTATTTGTGGCTAATATCGCGTTGCAACGACGGTAGAGCTATCATTACAGGTAGTAGGTATTGCCAGGTGGTAAAACAAATAAAACGCGACCGGGAGGTGCCTCCGCCGCACCTGTTTATAGAGTGAAGGAGATGACGGAAGTTGTTGGCGATCCATAACGAGACGATCTTCTTAATCATCAGGAGGAGCAACGTATCCTAAATTAACTTCAGATAAGATCTATATTTTATAAGTACCTTGCTTTTGCTTGCGGCTTAGCACGCATTAAATTACCTATAAACCATCCTCTTGAATCACTCTATCTAATAAA
>DWPV01006921.1:0-11112 GCA_018251915.1 Urbanus proteus proteus
CGCGTTCTGACGTAGTGTACGATTCGTCATAATGCAGTCGATTTTATGAAAAACCGAAAACATTTTTTTTTACATTATCCAAGTAGCAAACGAGCTTTCAGTCCACCTGATGATAGGTGGCCATTGCCATCCATGGACATTTGTAATTGATACAGACACTAGATAAGAACAGAGTCTTAATTGAGGTAAGTCATAAATGCGTTGCTACCCCTGAGGACTAAGTTGAAACGTGTTGGATTACGTTGGAATATGTTGAACCCTTGCAGTCCAACTCCAGCGGCACCACCGCAATACCTATTTCTACCTAAAAACAACAGTGTTATGCACTGCTGTGTTCTGATCAGGGGTAGCAACCCATCTGTGGTTGACCTCAGGTAGGACCTTGATCTGGGGTTGATTACAGATGTACATGGCCGGCAGTGGCCACTTTCCATTAGGTGAACTCTTTGCTCGTTGGCGATTTCGATCATATATAAAAAAAACTGGGCACGGGTTTATCAGAGAGAGGTCAGAGAGTTAGAGAGTCAGAGAGAGAGGTCAAGGGTCAGAGAGAGGGACCATTTTTATAGCCCTTTTTCTTTACAGATGTTTCCGCTGTACTCCTATGCATGCATGCATGTCGTCTCTTGCATCTTATTTTATAACAAAGAACACACAAACAGACTGACAATTCTATACTTTATATGCATATGCGAAGTTTTTAAAGATGAGACGACTTTTAAGAACTCTCAGCCTCTAAGGTTTACCTCAAGATATTTATTAAAGCACCTAATAATTATTTTCATTAATTTGTAATGAAACAATAAAATACATGAACAAAACTAATTTATTTGACTACAACATAAAACCATACACTGAGATCTTCAGAGGAAGTGGCCAGAAGAATTTGTTTAGACGCTAAGACTAGCAGCAACCACCTGTAAAATAAAAAATAAAAATTAAAAAAAAAGTTTTTTTTTTTTTTCAAAGAACTAGCGAGCTAGTTAGTCAGGTTTTCTTTATGGTTACTTTATGGTTCAATCTGTACGACCACACATTGCCTCACCTATTTCTGCCTAATAAGTAGTGTTAACGTTGCTGTATTGTAAAAAGAATGTGATAAGGGAGAGAAGAAAGAATTATATAAGGCGTTCCAACTTAGTCAAGGTAATAAAAGTCGAAATGCATTATGGAGTTTCTTGCGCCGCTTCTTCTCCATAACTAAATACCTTCCGAAGTGATGGTAGTTAAAAAATAATATTAATGACGCTGAAAAAGATTTCTTGTAAAGAATCTACTTTGTATAGAATGATTTTGATTTTGATTTTGATCTGGAGTCAATATGGATTTCCATGGGTAGCAGTGGTCGCTAGTATACTAGATGTTTTCTTGTTCCTATAGACCTGGGAAATAGTTTGACCAAGTAGGAAAGGGTAGTCTTCCTTTCTGGATGTTTTTTTTAATATATTAAGTAACTTAATAAATAAAGAATATTGTCGAAACCTACCACTAGAAGAGCAGTCGGAGCAATTAGCCTCACAGGTGCAGTTGTCTTTGCAAGCTGCTCCATCCTTGCACGTATCTGGAAATATACCCAATTATGGTCAATATCAAACAAAGAGAACATAATATTCTTCTTTTTTATAAAAACCAAAGAGACAAACACGCATTTTTAAAACCGGCAGTGATAACTATGGTGATACCTAACTTTTCAAAGTGGTAGAACTCTATGTTCGACTCCGGCGGCACCACCGCCACAACTATTTCTGCCTTATAACAGCATTAAGCACTGCTGTGTTCAGGTCTGAAGGGTGTGGTTAGAGAGATATACTTATACGAGGTTTTCGAGCTCCGTCCTCAGGGGTAGCAACGCATCTGTGGTCATACTCAAGTAGGACCTTGATCTTATATAGGGTTGATCACAGATGTCCATGGGCAGCAGTTGCCACTTATCAGGTGGACTGCATGCTCGTTTGCTACTTCGATGATATAAGTTTATTTTCTCACCTTTGCACGGCTCACAGGGGGCAGGCATTTTGATAAAGATGATTTGAAGAGAAGTAGAACTAGGATTAATGATATCTTTGGTACTGTATGAAAATGGAGCAAATATTGCCTTTTATATTGTACAGTTAGCACAAAAAGTGATGAAGGTTGCATGTAGTGCCTTGAATTTTTTATTTACAGTTGTTTTTGTCTGTGTAATGTGACCTATCTTACTGAATTTTATTTTAGGTGTTTTCCTTAATTCATTAATGCTATTCGTCATGGGAATGGAAATATTGGAAGTCGTTCTGCGACTCCTATTTTTAGCTTTCACTTGTGAAGAAAATCTTCTTCATTTTTTCGTTGCATGTTTATAGAATTTGTTTATTGTCATTTATAGCCGATATCGGTTTGAAAGGTATCTTAAGGGACAATTATATAAGGTTATTCATCTAAGTGCTTTGTGGTCCCGTGTTGGTACCCTGCCGTCTGTGGAAACAAAGGGATACGATAGGTATGATGGCGGATACTAACGTTCTTTTTCAGATCATGAGATGAGTTAGAATTACATTCGCGGCGAAAGACTTCCCTCAAGAGATGAACGTATACAAAACACCGGTGTATACGATATCGCTAGTCCTAATGAACGGAATTGGATTCCTCCTTAAGTTTGCTTTGAAAGAAAATGTGACTTATTCAGCCTCAACTGAACTGAACAACTCATTGCATCTTGTGCGCCTGTAACGAAGCAATTAGAAAGATGTACCGTCCTCCCTGCCCTCTCGCTTCTTCGTGAGCGACTTCGCAGAAGGTATCTTCTGACACGATCAGTCACTTCCGACCAAGGCTTTACCCACGCTTGTGAACAAAAGGTCGGTTACTAAAAAGTATCAACAGTGCCGTCTTTACCTTCTAAGGGGCTTTTGGCCCACAAGGGTAATGGGGCCCCATATGTATATGGCATGCCACTATAATTTCAATTTATTATGCTAAACAAAGAATTCAAATTCTGTTTACCCTTATTAAAACTATGCACTAAGTAAATCAATTTACAAACTCCTTCAACAACACCTGTTCCGATCCTGCTTGCTGCTGTACGCTACTTTGTCGGTGATTTTCAGGGCCTAAGGGGCCCCCATGATCACGGGGCCCTGGGTAAGTGCCCATTGTGTCCAATAGGAAAGAGGGGCCTGAGTATTAACCAGGCTATCACGGCTATTGTACTGCAGAACGATAATGAATAACATTGTCCGATTTAATTGTCGGAACATTCCACAATTTTATCAACGAAAATTCCGTTTGTGAAACCGATGCGCTTCTTTGACTGTCGCTTCTAGGGTTTCCACCTTTTTTAAAGACCAATATTATTTCTTACAAAAATAAAATACTAGGGAACTATTTAGGGAAAATGCTGTATTTTATGACAAGATATAATAGATTCATAGGGTTCCAAATCTAAATCTCTATCTAAAATTTAAATCTAAAGTGAATACAAACTAATATGTACATACCTATAACAATGGCTGCGCTGTCTGTACTTTTATAACTGCTATAAAAATAAATTCAAATAATTTGGTACGGAATCCTACATATCCAAGTTCGACTTACACTCGGCAAATTACTATTTTTCATCTACTTTCTTCATGACTTTTCACTGACTACCTAACTGAGGCGTCATATTTTACAATTTTCTATGAAGTGACAGAGGCATTCGATTTGCATCTTATTCATTCAATGTATGTATAGTAAAATAATAATATCTTCGTGTAGCAACCCTAGTCACGCCTCATCTAACAATTCAATGCCGATTTTTCTGCAGACCTTACGTTTTTTGAACCATTTTTTGCCAAACACTTTATAGTAACTACTATGCACCGTTGCATTTTCCGTTACACTAGAATTGACGATTGTTTGTGGTTGAATGACGTATTGTTTTAGGTAATATTATTGTATTAGATAATAGAAATGAAAGTTATTGACGAAGACTCATGTAAGTATGAAATTTTGTATTAACATTATTTAGGATATTCTTTTTTTAAAATTGAAATAGCAAACGAGCAAGCAGCTGATGGACATCGGTAATCAAGATTAGTGTATTAACAATCCAACCTGCGGTCAACGTGGGCAAACGTGTGGTACCACCAAGAACTACGTCGGAACGCCTCGGATAAGCAATCTATCCTTACACCCTTCAAACATAACAGCGTTAACACTTCTATTATTAACCATATAAAGATGTCGCAGTTGAACTGTGAAGATTTTGAATTTGAAAACGTTTTCTACACTCATAGCCCCACAGTAGGATTTTCTCCTGTGTCGTGGGTGCCACGGATACCACACGAATACACAAACAGCCAGACCCAGAACAGAAATCTAAATTCATCATTTAGATGTCTGTCGGGAATCGAACCCCGAACCCATAGCGCGTCAGGCTGGTATGGTAACTGTTCTAATATCAATAATTATAGCTACTTTTGTATCAGTTCTGTGACTGCGCTGCATTGTTACTTACGTTGTATTGTTTTACAGGTGTAATAAAACCGAAATCGCCTTGGATCGACGATTGCGTGCCAGGATGTGATTGTCAAAATATTGATGTACGCGGTAAGCTGACTGGACCTGTTTCATTCATAGCTACCTATTGCGTTTAGCTAGATCTAGATAAATGTAGAAGAAAAATATTTTGACATTTTTTTCTGCTTTAATGCAGCCGCTCAGATGGCAATTTTTGGCAAGCGTCTAAATTGACTGAAATATAACGAATTTGCGAGATCATTGACATGACATTGAAGAAGGAGATGGTAAAACTCTGGGGATACACATTGTGGGTTTGCATTGTATAAATTCGTTTATTTGGAAATGTTATATTTTACAAGTTGCTACGTAACTTAAATCAAGTCTAGAAGGATTTTATTGAAATTAAACATAAACCTTAAGTGTAAAAATTGTGCAAATAATTATATTATTCACTTGTAGCCAATCTAGAACTGAATTTCTTAGAGTGTGAACCTTCGACTTCGGCGAAGCCGAAATCAGACTTCCGTCAGACACTAGTAAGTACCCTAATACTGCTGCTTAACGGCAAAAATAAGACTGTTATCGGTGTTCGTTCACAGGATTCAGTATTGCCATATGAAAATAAATTAAATCCTCTAAATTTGAGCTAAAACACCTGAAAGTCGACATGAAATTTTGGCGAAAATAGGTCGTCTTGGTGTTAATTTTATCCTTCTAAAACATCTCCATTTTTACTGTAAATAAAATTTTCCGATCTTAATTTAAGGGAAAATCCCCAGAGTTGGCAACACTAAACTAACATAATATTATGTATATGAACATATATTATAGTTACATGATTATGTTTCACTTTTATCTTAACCTTTATGTACTTTATTACGTGTATATGATGAAAGTGTTTATTTGTTTCAGGTACATGTATCAAGTAATCTCAAAGTTTTGCAAATAGTACGTAACAGAATTAAATGACCGATAAGACTATATAAGTAACATTTGTTACACTAACTTACGATGTATAAACAATAAAATATTTGATTCAATTTTATTATTTTAATAGCAATGGCCCCGGTTTTACCCACGTTTAACTTAGCAGGTACTACTACCATCAGGTGGTATATTACCTACTTCAAAACAGTACTTCTGTAAGGTATTATAAAAAATTGCTTACCTAATCCAATTGGTAAAAATAGTGTCATACTCATCTATAATAAAAATAAAATAGGTAAGTGTAACAGAGCAAGAATAAAAAAGAAAAATATGGGTATCTATGCTTTTACATAATTTTATTAACGTGAAATGTTTAACAATATAAATAGTATTCAAATATACTGAAACTAAAACATTAATATTGTTCTTTAAGAAAACAATGGGAAATTGTAATCATTCTAATGATACTTTGATTATATTGTTACATTTAAATATTACAATAATTCTGAATACATTACGACATTATTGTTACATAATGATATAATGAGAATAACAGATTGATTATATTTGAATAATTTCAATGATTTTTGATAACATAATAATGACTTGTTTATTATTATGATATTTAAAATTGGAATGCGATTATTGTATGTAATAATGGTGTAGTATTAATGATGCATTGTCTTCACTTCTTGGTAGAAGGAGTGTGCGTGCAAGTTCCGGAGCCTTTCTTGCAAGCGCAGTTGCAAGAGGAGTCACACTTACACGCAGAGCAACACTGGGTCGCAGTGCACTTGCAACCTGGAAGAATTATCCAATATTAGTACAATAATAATACACTTATAAAAACACACTTGATATTACATAGAAAAAGAACGATAGGAACACTTAAAAAAATTAAAACGCTTTTTACATTCATAGGCCCACAGTAGGATTTTCTAATGTGTCGTGGGTGCCATGGACACACACAAATACGAATACAACAACACCCAGACCTAGAACAGAAATCTAAATTCATAATTTCCTTTCCATTTTTCAATTCTTTAGTTTTTATAGTGATTTCAAGTATTTTTGTACAAGGAAAACATTATTAATGAAAAATTCTAAGTAGGATTTTCCTCGCACCTGCTGGCCACAATTATCGATAAATTAGTAATTACTATGAGTAACTGGAATTTATTGTTTTGCAATAATTATTAAAATTATGGCGTATAGTAGGTATCTTAAATTATTTACCTATAAGTCTAGCGTGTGTCCTCTACTATATACTACCAATAAATTTGTGTAGGTTTCCTCGCGATAATTTCATTAACAATCACGCCTATATATTGATAAAGAAGTCTATAAAGAGGTAATAAAGAGATCAAAATGGTCAAATTTATCAAATTAGCCTGGTGCTACAGATTTGGTGCATCGAATTCAGTAAATGAATCGTCATTATGCTGGGTGTTCGTGTATTCGTCTTTGAGTATCAATGGCACATTTAAACACAGAACAGTAAAAACCCATTGACAAAACCGCTCTGTTTTTTAAAAAAGGACATTATTTGTGAATACGCTGACACGAATTGTTCGTTATTTGAATTCATAGCTTATCGTTGCAAACAATGGTCGGATTTCATTTGTTTTGGAAACATTCAGACACGAATGCGAACTAGTCCTTGCCGATAATTGCGTGTGCTCGATATTGGAATCATTAATTTCATAATACATATTAAGTACTTTATTATATTTGGTTGGAAGCAACGTAATATCCTGTTCGCCAAATAAAGGAAGATCATGTTTGGCACGCGTACATAATCAAGTCCAAAAGTGGTAGAGTCCTTTGTGGTTGGACTCCGACGGCTCCACCGCTACACCTATTTCTGCCTAATAACAGCAGTGTTAAGCGCTGCTGTGTTCTGGTTTGAAGGGTGTGGTAAGGGAGATATACTTATCCGTGGCATTCCAACTCCGTTGTCATGGGTAGCATCTGTGGTCAACCTTAGGTAAGACTTGATCATATCTGGGGTTGATTATGGATGTCTATGAGCCGCAGTGACCACTTACCATCAGGTGGACTGTATGCTCGTTTGCTACTTGGATCATATAAAAATGTATATTATAACGTTTTAATCTAGGATAGACTTCTTAAAATGTAATAGAAAAGGTCAGTGGTTAATTACGGCCTAACCCTTAGTATTCTAAAATGTGCACAGTAAAATAATTAAAGTAAGACAATGTACAGACATGATACCACAGGCTAAACAAGTAACAACCAGTAAACTCTATGATTATGCAAGAGAGGAAGGAACTGTTTTTTACTTACTTAATCATAGCCTAAACTACGTTTCTTCTACAAGGATAATAAAATGAAATTCAGGAAATATCAATAGACCATTATTATTTCCAAGTCATATCAGACTTACGTAAGTACCCATTATTGCTTTAACTAGTGATATTAACTTAAAAACAAAAAACCCGACTGTTTAAAACTCTTTTATTTCAGTTGTCAGGCACCATGATTAAAAATTATATAGACTATGTCACTATGATAATTGAGACAAATCCAACGACACCTCGTATGTAAAATCCGTCAAGCCGTTTGGGCTGTAGGGCGTACCAAAGAAATGGACATACATACAAATCATTTAAAAATCTTTAGAAAAACGGCATGCCCACGTGACGAGGAAATAATCAGTTCCTTCGATGAAATGCATGTTTAATTATTTTTATAGTAAAAGAAAAAGTTACAATTGCATAAACAAAAATAAAATAAAACTCTTAATAAATGCTTTGAAAAATACTAAAATGCAAAGTTCTTTAATCAAAGTAAGTACAAGATACAGACTTTATAGGGCTAAAGGGGGCTAAGCTGATGTTGTAATACTTCGCAGCTTAACCAGATAATGCAAGTAGCATCATGAATTGTTTTATAATCTTTTAACTAATTTAAAATAAATAATCAAATTATAAAATAAAATATTTTAAGCAATGTTCAAGTCAGCTAGTACTCTAGTAGCCTAAAACTACTAATAAGAAATAAGTAGGTACGTATTATTCTAATTACCCAAAAAATACTATTTTGCAATTAAAACTATGTTAAATATCCACTATATATTTTAAAATATATAATGAATATTTTAAAATATGCAAACAATATCTATATTTACACACAGACACACAAAAAAAAAGAAAACAAAAATAATAGATACTAAATATTTAAGAACACTCACCATCACCACAACCTCCGCAAGGCATTGTTAATTCAAATTTAAAAAATTAAAATTCAAAATTCGAAGAGTTGTGTTCGATGTTCAAACACCGGCGTTCTATTGGTTGTTGACGTGCATTCCGCACTAAGGTATTTATACGATCGATGCGTATGCACTTATGCACTTCATAGCGATAAAATGATTGGAGTTCGGAATATCTTTATGTACGTTTATTCTATGCATTTTTTAGGGTTCCGTAACCTAAAGGTTAAAACGAAACGTTTTTATAGAACCACTAAGCAGTGCCTTACTATCTAATCGCCCAGGGAGTCTAACATTTGGCGCGACGGGCGAGTCACACAGTTGGCACCCTTTATCTATACTAATATGTATTGAAGACATTGCGGTTTTTTGGTCATGCATTGGCGCCGTCGCCCCTAGATCCTGGCGCCCCGGGACTACCCCTTAAGCTGGCAGTCCGTATGTCATAGGGCTCAATGTTTTGAAGAGTACTATTGCAGGCTCTATCTCTTGTACCGTACTTTAACGGTTAGTATTGGAAACTCCATCTCTTTAACCGTACCGTTTTATTTATTTTTTTAGGGGAAACCCTTCAAAAGGGGCCCTTTGTGGGATTTTTACAGACTAAAACCCCCCCAGGTGTCTGTACTACGGTACGAAGAGCCCCGCGCTCTCCGTGGGATCAGTACCGGAGTTTTCAATCGCAACGCGCTTGAAAACCCCATCGGGAGCCAGTTGGGTTAGACTCACCGCAAGAACAGATGTTTACGACGGTATGCGTCCACATATAACGCCGTCCTTCTCGGGATCGTTGGCTAAGCCAGCGATCGATGAGGTTCGAGCCAGTTCCCACTCTTGCCACCCGTAACCCTGGCTGCCCCCTTTTAGTCGCCTCTTACGACAGGCAGATGATACCGTAGTCCTATTCTGATCCCAGAACTACATGAACCATATCTTTTTTTACTATTACGTTTACTATTACAGGCTCTATCTGTAGAACCGTATTATTAATTTTATTACAGCAATTTATTTCGGCAATTTATGAAAAGTATGAGAGTAAATTTTGAAAATCGACGAAATAAAGTTGCTTTTCAGTATTCAATACGCCACATGTCATTTATCAATCAATGAGAGATGGTGTTGGGATAAAATAGGATAAGTGATTTGTATGAAAATCTTGATAATGTCCGCCCTAAATAATAAATCCATTTTGCCTATAATATAGCTAAAGAAGTTAGATGGCAGTCAATTTGTTTATGAAGGAAAATTTATATCTAAATGTTGATCATTCTAAATTATCTATTGGTCTTATTGCAATAAATCAGATTAGAGGTAATAATTACTGATTTATGTTCAATATCAAATGCGACTTCTTTGATAAGACAAATAATGAAATTCATTTACAAAATATGGCCGTTGGGAAAGGTCAGCTTATTATGGAACATCAACATAATATACTTCATACATACTATTATGCAAGTACTTTTTATATATCAAAAAATTAAAAAATGTTTTATGAGAATATTAACAACATAATTCTGTACAAGTATCCAAACGCGACTAAAACCGATCATGAGTGAGTGCGCTTTACATGTTAATAACTTTAAATATTTTTCTATAGTCCATTGCTGTTTTAATATGATCACTAATTCGAACTTCCTTGTAAAACAATCGATGGAAAGAATGCAAAACTAAGAGTCACTAAGAATTAGTTCATTAGAACCAATTAGTGCCGTGTGCTATGTTTTGCACTCAATACAGTTCTTGTTGTGATACAACAGCTTCGAAGTACTAAAAACAATAAAAGCAATTAGCAAATGCCACTAGAAAGATAATATCGATAATATTTTATGTTTAGGAATAGTTGGTCTGTTTAACACAATACACTAGTTATCTGTTTAATTAAGTATATGGTAGAGTTTTTTTTTATATCTAGCAAACGAAAATAGTATTCCACTTGGATAGTGTTCACTTACAATTAGGTGCTTATGATAAGATGTCAGTACCGCATATGGCTATCTGTGATCGGTCCCAAATAAATAATCCTAAACTACGGGAATCACCACCTTAATTTTTTTTTGAGAAAGCGTTATTTATCTTATAATTTAATAGGTAAATGGCGCTTGTAATTTTATAAAATCATCTTCTCACTCTTTATTTTATAACGCATTTTATTTTATAACGTTAAAGGAGCACTGCTTTAGAATAAATTACTAACGTCGGTAAGTAAGAGGTATAAATTTTTTTGGTATAAATTTTAAAAAATAATTATTTTTTAAAATTAACCTATAATTATTAATTATTTCAACATTACCTCAGATAAATAAAGTATGTAGATCATACTTAACAAAAAAATGAAGCCATTTTCAAAATGGTCAGGCTATAAAAGTGATTATCCGAGGGTAAATAAACAAAGGTACTGACAAGAAACTACGCTAGTTTTGTGTAAGTGTGTGCGTATAAATACATGAAAGTAGCGTAGTTTTTTT
>DWPV01006922.1:0-11111 GCA_018251915.1 Urbanus proteus proteus
CGAAATAGTTAACTTTACGATTAAAAATCATAGTAATAACCAATAACCTTTATTATTGCCGTCACAATTTATTATTTGCCTTTATTTAAAGGCCGTCACAATTTAATAAAAGAAAATTTAAAACAAAAATAATAAATTGTAGTTTCCACTTTCATAGTGTGAATCATATTGCTGTAAATATTTCACTCAAACAATAAGTACGTATAGGTAAACTCTACTGAAAATTCCATTAGGTATAATACAAACAAAAAATATAATACAATTTTTGAACTGTCCGAATATTTTCGCCAAAATAAATTACAGACTACTTGTGAACCTACGCTAAAATTAAATAATCTGATAATTTAAAATTCTCTAATGGGTAAACGTAAGGTACAATTTTAAGTGAAACTTGGAGCGAATGGAAATGGTTGGAAAACAACGTTCCTGGAGCGGAAGGGATTTTTCCATCGTTCATCCATTCGGAGCGGTTTCCTGAACTGAGCGAACCACATCTGTGGATAAAGTCGGAGGATGTTTCAAATGTACTTGCAATTTTGTTAGCGAATTTAAAGGGGACAGACTAATTCGTTTTAATGCAGCCCTGTTTGCTCTTTAGGGTTTATATTTTTTGCAAATTGATGTACCTACTCGATATGAGACAGATAGCGACTGATGACTATACCAGACTATATTTGAGCCGTTACTATACCGATCTGACACGCAATGGGTCCCGGGTTCAACTCCCGGCCAGACAGAAATTTAAATGATGAGTTTAGATTTCTATTTTCGACCTGGATATTTATGTATATGTGTGGTCAGGGCAATCACGACACAGGAGAAAATCCTGTTTAGTTATGAGCGTTGAAATGGTTTAATATAAATGACTGATTACGAAAACTTATACTACAACACTGATTATGTTAGATATGTATATCTAAACATATATTTATCACTAAAACATCACTAAAGTCTAAGTCAGCACATCTCAGCCTTTTAGGTCAAGTTAGTATATACCTTGCCGTTATAGTGTTAATATACTCGTAAGAGTAGGTACATACAAATCTATGGCAGTAGTAAGTTTTACTCAGATCTCAAATTTCAAATCTTTTCCTTTTCCCTATAAAAATGATATATCATATATACAAAACAATACAAATGATATATCTAAATAGGACTATAATTTCTTTTAAGCTACACATCTGTTCAATTAAAAATAGTTTTTCTTTAAGTCTATTCTTATCGTTATACTAGTATCTTTGACTTAAGCAAAAAAAGAAAAAAATATGAAGTTTTCGATTCAGCAGACTGTAAGAGTTCAGTTCCCAGTTCATTAATTAATTAATTCTATATCTTACTAGCTAAGTTTTCTCTGGATTACTCACATTGTTATTAATGCAGAGAAAATTGAAAAAGCTACTGAAACAAAAAATACAATATCAGCTTTTCATAAGATAACTTTTGAACAACCTTAATTATATCTTAGCAATTAATGGCGACTTTTGCTATCTTTCCAACTGTAATTGAATTGTTTTTGTCCTTAATTATTTAAAATACATTTTTGCCTATACATTAACTTCCTTTGAAGGTTTGCCCTATGTACTCTCTACACTATTTTTACGAAGAAGCTCTAAAAATTTTGAGGCAAAAAGTTGAAACGCATATCCACATTTGCGCCGAAATGGTATTTAAATCGGTTCAGGCGTTTTCAATATTAATTATGACGTAAAGTCAAACATTGAATCTTAAATTTATAGAAATGGTACGTATTCCTGTTAACTATTGATGCGAATAATCAATTATAATATCTTTAGTACAGTAAACATAAAAAGTATTGGATATTCACCTGTGGCGATAATAGGTTTGGAAGGTCAGTGCTCATTTAAAACAGCAGTATATCCTATATTCTGATCTATAGGATAGGATAGATGGATAGGAAGGATAGAAAGGATAGGAAAGATGGCGTTCCTCCACAATTCTTAGACATAATTGGACCCTATTATACAGAAAAGATCCAGTCAACATTTTTTGTGAAATCAAGTGACATATCCATATTCTACTAATCAAATTTCAAGTTTTATATATCCACAAAAAATCCTGGCAGTTTGATCACCCTCTCCTAACAAAACATTAACTGTATCAAAGGTATATTATTTTTCTATTTACAATCAAACTTTGAACTGCATTTATTCAAAAGTAAAAAAAAAATAAGTATTTTCTCCATATTATGAACCAGTTACTAACTGTTCCTATTTTTGGTTAAATAACTTACATTGTGGATACGTTTGTAGTAATAGATAGTCGTAGTAGTACTATTGTGTAAATTTGACAATAAATTATGGCAATCCACAGAATAAAATTTTACTTATGCAAATGTAACAGTCATTTCGAGCATTATAAATTACTAAATAAATCTCTTTGTTAATCCGTTGGTCTTAGTTCTTATCACTGCATAGCAGTAATTAATTCTTGTGTCATTACACTCGTACTTAAAACCCTCTTCTACTAATCCATATTGGACTTGATTTAACTAAGTGGCTAATGAGGAGAGCAGTGCCGATAAAAGTAAAAACTTATTACTTAGATTTTTTTCTATTTTATAATATTTAAATTAAAAATCATGAACATTTATGTAGTTTTTTTACATCTATGGATACTTCAAGGAATAATTATATGCTGAATAAGATATGACAAAATATAAATAAAATTCAATTGAAATAACAATTTATTTTTTTGTTTATGTATACAATCATATTGTTTACTAGCTGAACTTCGCGGTTTCAACCGCGTTAAAAAAATGTAAAACATATCCAACATCCCGCGCTCCCGCAAGGGGAAACGCATGCGCGTGGCGCGCGCGCTAATTTCCAAAATTAAAGTATCCTATGTTACGCCTTAGACCTTCAGCTATCTGCCAGTGAAAGACCCGTCAAAATCGGTCCAGCTGTTTAGAAGATTAGCTCAGGCAAACAGAGAGACAGACAGATTTTTTTTTAAATAGCATTTTCGTTTTAGGTATCGTGTATACTTTCATATACATTGAGTAAAAAAGTGTTATTTTAAAATCATAAACAGACATAGGTATTTGTATAGATGGATAATACATAGTTATTTGTATTTACATACAATTTTCTTTATTATAATTAGCATGTCGGCGACGCGACCCTTTTTTTCCCCTACGACAAATGCTCAACGCCGCTAAAGGATACGGCAAGTTTGCTAGTCATTTCTAGTACACATTAGCTCTATGACACTATACTATACGGTATCAAAGATGAATATACCCATGCATATGAGGCGCCGAGTTAGAAGTCTAATAAAGTAGGGTAACGAAGATAGTTCGCTAATACGCTAAGATAAACTAGATAACTTGAGACGTTGTTCGCTAAATATCTCACGTTACTGTTAGCTGGTGCAATGTAATTTTGAAGTGTTATACACTGCACTAATATGTATAGGTAATATAAGGTAGGTAGAACTTATGATCAGTAGAACTCAAGTCTGAGGCCACTTAATAAATGTTTTGAAACAGCGTTTAGTGCTGTATTTTGGTTTAAAAGTGTGTTCTGAGAAAGTTCCTTAAGACGCGTTTAACTTTTTTTCCGTCAGTATTTTTTATTGACGGGGTAATCTTCGAACCACAGCGCCTTGCTAGCATTGGATTGTATGAGGTATTCTCCTTACTAAAACCCCCATCATGATTGTAACCTTCTTTGTACAAAACTCTCTGGGACTATGCCTGCAGTAGTTAACGATAGTAGGCGTCCACTCAGGTCGCTAGCTAAGTGTAAGAGTTTTCACTCTTGTCACCCGCGAGCCCGGAATTCCCCTTGTAGTCGCTTCTCACAACAGAAAAACCATAGTCTTAAAAACATTAAACAATCAACAACACAAACAACATCAACAAAAACATTTTAATATACTAATAACGGTCTGATTACGGAAAACTTATTATTTAATTAAATGTGTTTGAACACAAGCTAATAACGAGTAGCTTTAAAGCGATTTTTACCCGACTGTGTCAGGTGGAGGGTAATGATTTCCGAGTGTATGTATGCATATATGTATGTGTGTATGTCCATTTCTATAGTACGCTCTACAGACCTAACGATTTGACGCATTTTTATATATCAGGTGTCGTCGGACTCTTCTCAATAGCCATAGTGACATAGGCTGTATAATTTTAAATACGATACCTGAAAACTGAAAAAAAATAATAAGAAATTAAATCTATTAAAGGCGTTAATTAATTAAAGTATCAAATTACCTTACAATACATCTGATAGTCATTAACAGTCACGTATATTCATCTGATAGACCCTAAATATAATTGAAGTCTCACCAAAGGTTAATTAGGTACTGATACGGCTTCTCTGCCTCTTTTATATTATTTAGAACGTTCTGTAGACAAGAACATAGCTTCACAATTTTAAAATATCGCTTGTACATCGCTTATCGTTCACTCGCTAGCTAAAGGACGAACGGTTAAAGCTTTATATAGTCTCTATCAGCCGCGAAATAGTCACGTACGACAGCACCACCACTGTATAAACGTGGAACCACAAATGTTACGTCATAACTATAATTAGACTAGAAATGCAGATAAGTTTGAGAGTACTACTATCTAAGTTTGTATTGTAAGCTGATTTATTTTTAGGAGAGCTACAAGACTTTTTACGAGGGGTGTCTTCCTACTACTGGCTTGCTGAAGGCATTGAGAATATTCCTACCTTCAAAGGTAGAATTCTATGTAGTTCGACTACAGCGGTACCACCGCTACACCTATTTCTGCCTTACAACGGCAGTGTTGAACACTGCTGTGTTCTAGTCTGAAGGGTATGGTAAGGGAGCCATACTTATCCGATTTACTCATTTCAACTCAGTGCTCAAGGCTAGCAACGCATCTGTGGTCATCCACAGATAAAACCTTGATCTTATGTAGGATTGATTACAGATGACTATAGGCGGCAGTGGCCACTTACCAAACCAACAGTACAAAGCACAATTGAACGTTTTGATATTGGTTAGTACTACAGCAATTGAAAGCAAGTTAGCTTAATTTTTTCTTGTGACTATATAATTAATTGAATATAATTTATAAATATGATAGAATAAGCAAATTCTATTGTTACACCCTCCACGTATAGAACCCCATCGTACTAACTTATCCACCCTATACGTAGCGTAAATAAAACGCCGTCAAACTGAATCCGGTAACCGAAACCACTTAATAAATCACTTAATTCGATACTCTTAAACCCCGTTTTATTATTCAAGAGGTAAATAAAAATCCATCGTCCATCCTTAGTCCTCGCGACATTCGATTAACCGTGTTCTCAGACTTGCCTGGGAAAATTGGTTCCTACAGAGAAAAATCTATTTTATACCCAGCTTTTCTGCTGGCAATTAAATGTAACGTGACATGTTCTAATGAAATAAATAACACTGAAGTATCCGTTTTGTGTTTTCAAAATAACAACTTTTTACTCAATGCATATGAAACTATAAACGACACTTATAACGAAAATGCAATTTAAAAAATATATGTCTGTCTGTTTGGTTGAGGTAATCTCCTCCACGGCTAGACCGATTTTGACGAGATTTCCATTGGATGATAGCTGAAGGTTTAAGATATAACATAGGCTTCTTTAATATTTGAAGAACGCATTAGCGTGCGCTCCATGCACATACAAGCGCCTTGGTGTATGTCTTTTAATTTCTTTAACGAGGGTGAAACTAGGGGGATTAGCTAGTTTATACAATCGCTAAAAGGCATAACTCCAAAAAGAGCTATTTCGATAACATTGTTTGTTAGTATAGAACACATTCAAATATCAAAGCATTGTTTTATTTCTAAACAATATTGTGTAGATTCAATGTCGGTTTGTTTACGCAATCACCAAATAGCTAGCACAAAACATACGTGAATATGTTTGTATGAACAATACGGTTTAATTTGAACCTGTGACATTCAAGTGTGCAAATATACTCGTATAAAAGGTAGTCGAACCCTTGTGAGTCGACCGCGGTACCACTGTTGCGCCTATTTCTGACTTATAACAAAAGTATTAAACGGTACGATAATTTGATGTATTTATCTGTTAAATAACTATACATTTCGAACTTCATAAGGCTATGGTTATTTTCAAAATAAGATATACACACATGACAAAAATACAAAATAATACGAATAGTTAAATATTTAACCCCCATTTAACCACCATAGGGCTTAATTTAAAATTAAACTACTGTCAAAACTTCACGGAAAAGAGAGCGCTAGAAAATCATAATCTACCCTGTTTCTGACACAATTGTGCAAAAATTCATCTTCAAAAGATGTTTAATAAAAACGGTAGTTCCTAGAAAGTATTAAAATTATCATCTACATCTTTCGTAACTGTGGTAATATTTCAGGTCTAACACCAGAAATCAACCTAGAGCTAGGCAAATTGAATTTAGCACTCTGCATAAATTGGGCATTCAATTACAGACCCTATCGCATTTCAGTTTCCCAGACAGCTGTGCATACATTTATTACGTTTATCTCTGTAGTGCATAAAAACTATAATGGCTTACAGAAAATTCTAATTGTAGTTTTAAATAACTAAAAAGTAAAATATAGTAGTTGTAAATAACTACAATATTTTGAAGTATTCTATAATAGTCTAGTTAAACTTAATTGCCAACTCCTTCACTAAAGCATCTATCAACTACAGGAGAGAGAGGTAAACCAAATCCATAGTTCACAGGCGAAGTTTTAAATCAATACCTATCAGTTACGTCTATGATCGATTTTAGATAGTCTCATCACTTCTATCTGAGAATGTGATGTCGGTTACGATGGCAGTGTCCACTATTTTAAATACAGAAATAGCAAACGAACATGCAATCCACCTGATGGTAAGATCGTCTCGCCATTTGGCACCCCTAATTATATCCATAAGACTAAAGTTCTACCTGATGTTATAAACAGATGCATTTCTACCCCTTATCATAAGGATTAGGTCGAAGTTGGAACAACTTGCAAAATTACTCGCTTACCACACCTTAAAAAGCACCACCTAATACTGTTATTGTTACGCAGATTTCTACATTGCTTCCAAAGTCGATCCACAATGAGTTCTACTACCTTTGCTACTTCAAAACATTCATATTTATGGTTACTATGTTTACGTGATCTAAGAGCTTCCATCAGATGGACTGCACGTTTCCGTGCCGTAACATAAAAAACATTTCCCTCGCTTCCAGACGAGTTACGGAAAAATTAAACTTTGTGAAACTCCATTGTTGCCTTTAGTTTCCTTTCAGAGATCCGTTGCCACGAATGTGTCACGCCAGCTCCGGTTTTCTCTGTTATGGCCTCAGCGGGTACTAAAACTTGTATTTCCATTATGTTTCTTGATTTATAAGACCCCCGGGTTTTAGTTTAAAAGCCAAGGGTCCTTAATGGGGAAAATTTTGGGACTCAAACACATTTTGGAACAATTTTATCAGTGTTTGTGTTGTAAACTTAGGTTTCACGGATCCTGTTATCAAGATAGCGAGGGTCGGAATTAGGAGTAATTTGACATTTTACTCCGTGGTAACATTCTTTTAAGGTTATATTTTGCCTCAATTTAATATACTGTTTTATTGCGTAATTGATTATCGACTTTTTATCGATATCGTTCTTAAATTGTCTATTTCAAATATTTCAATCAACAATATTATGCATACAGTGTAAAAAATGAGATTTTTTCGTAATTTTTACTGTTAAAAATAAATTATTATACATACGCCTACTTCTTAAAAATTCATAACCAAGAGTCATATTAAATAGTTTATTTAAATATGCTTTTAAAACACCATTCTTTATAATAGTATCCTCGTAAATTAATATCATACCAGATTTAGTTCAGTAGTTAGTGTTAAAATTAGTGCTGCTTTAGAAAGTCCATTAATCATCTTCAATCTAACTGGCTGGACCTTGTTAACTTTGATTACTACCAAACCAAGTCATTAGATGACCGTTCACAGTCAGATGGACTTCATAACTAACGTACGACCTAAACGTATCATTACCACATCGACAGCTAAACGGTCTCCTAATCTGCTTCAAACTCTGGTTAACTTCTTTCATATGAGTAAAGTAAAATTGAAAATTTTTATATAACACATCTTATTATATACATAAAACATAAATACCTTTTTTAATATGTATCTTAAATTTTCGTCTTTCTATAAAGTCGCCGAACTTTCCCGGTTGGACTTTGGAGACATCACTACTACTCTAGTGACGTTTTTTTTTAATACAGAAGAGTCCATTTATTAATTTAATATTATTAATCAACATGAAAGAAAGAGACAATAGGAAGTGGCACGTGGGCTTAACGTTATACTTAACGTCAGTACTTGCGAGTCATGGGACACGTTTTGCGGGCAGTAAAATTTTTGCAAAACTTCGTAAACGTGCCGCGTTCATTGATAACAACAGACAACTAATAAATAAGCAAGTTTCTTGGTAAGAATACGATTAGGTGCTAATTTCTATTTGTTTCTTTTGCTATAGCGGTTCCTACATTAATTGGTTCCTATGCCACCTCCTGTTATCTCTTTCATTCATGGTAATCAACCCCAAATAAAAATAAAAAGATACGTTGCAAAGCTGAAGTGTCATTGTTATTTACTCTTCACCTCACTTAAATTTTATAACAAAAAATATCACAAAGCGACTTAAAAATGAATATGATTTACAATGTGACCTTTTAAATTGAATACCTGACTAGCTAGACTATTGATTTAATGTAAAATTAGGTTTATTTCTAAGTAATTCCATTATATATGTCGCTGGGGTTAGCCAATTACCCTTATTATGCAAATAACTCAGGCTCAGTGCCACAAGGGTAATTTTACGACGAAAATTTTGACGAGATATAATATTTTTCTAGAGGGCTCTAAGCATCCTTCAAGCGACTATTACCTAAACTTTGACCTTGGAAGCCTTTTCGCAAGAGTCATGTTAACATGTTAAGAATACCTAAATTAGCATGTACTTTATATTCCGCTGGCATTAGTTTTAATGTGGGCTTTTAATGTGTATATTAAAATTGGCTTGAGTTATGTTAATAAAAGAACAATGATTATATTGTTTTTTAAGTATATTTGCTGTGAAGAAATTAAACTAAGATTTATTAAAGATGTTTTGTTATTTTAATTTATTGATTATATTTTTAGGTTACGTTTCATATGAAAGTTTAGATTAATATTTCAAATGGCTGCTAATTAATTAGGGAATATATTTTAATTAAAATTTTGACTAAATATAATGCAAGTATACTAATAAATATGTATACTAT
The DNA here is from genome assembly GCA_018251915.1 of Urbanus proteus proteus. Classification (NCBI taxonomy): domain Eukaryota; kingdom Metazoa; phylum Arthropoda; class Insecta; order Lepidoptera; family Hesperiidae; genus Urbanus; species Urbanus proteus. The sequence continues at coordinate 9,315 of DWPV01006922.1, forward strand.
ATCTTGTTAAAGTTCAAGTTAATATTTTAAGGTGATCGAACCCTTTATGACAAAACTATGATAGATTATTACTTCCTAACTACTAAACCGATTTTGACGAAACTTTTTCTCTAAAAAAAGCAGAACTTTACAGTTTCTAAAAAAACTATTGTATATACATACTGTTAGTCAGAAAATGTACAGGATCCTCAGGTGATATTCCAAAATGGTTTAAAAACCTTCTACAAAATTCGTTTCCATTAAGATTACATAACAAAAGATATCTATGTAAAATCTCCATCTCAATATAAACGAGGGACTCAGTCATCTCAGCAACATAGAGTATCTAGTTCGCTCTACATTACAAATTGCATGTGATTTGTCGAGGGAGCTCTATCGGTATGCAGATGAGGTTGTTACGCAGTGCTGGTAGAGACAGTTACTTAGTAATGTTAGAGGACCATTTAACTGAACCTTTAATGAACTTTAAGATGGTTACCCTGGTTCAGGGTTCGGTCTTCGGTTAGAAAGATAATAAGAATTATATCATCATCATCAACCCATTATTGTCCCACTGCTGGGCACGGGTCTCCTGTCATAGTAAGAGGGATTTAGGCCTTAGTCCATCGCGCTGGCTAAGTGCGAATTAGTAAACTTTACACACCTTTTTTTTAAATTCAGATGTGCAGATTTCTTTACGATGTTTTCCTTCAACATAAAGCAAGTGATAATTAATTCTTAATACGTACAGAAATCAGAGGTGCATGCCCGGGATTTGAAGCTCGGACCCTTCGATTGAGAGGCCAAGTTTCAACCATTAGGCTATCACTGCTCAAGAATTATATAGATAACAATAATTATATGAATTATGAATTAAGACTTCCTGGTCAGGGTCTGGGTGTTTGTGTATTCATCTTTGTGTTAGTCGATATGAATCACGACACCAAAATAATCCAAATGTGAAGCTATGAGCGTAGAAAGCGTTATTATAATAATTTATTCAAATGACTACCTTTTCAATCACGAAGTTTTTATAAGAAGCTTACCCAAGACAAGATGATGATGAAGGTTTCTACCACTTTGAAAAGACTTGTTACTATAATTCCACTACTAAATCATAAATAAGTTATTTGGTATTCAACCCTTTTAGGGCACGAATTTCCGAAAACTCACTGTTCGTTTATATAAAGAACTTCTTAGCATAATACTATCGGCCTTAATTATACGTATTGTGTCAGTCAGAATTAAAGTATTATATAACAGATGTATTTAATTAAGTATTATTAACTAGCTTTTACCCGCGGCTACGCACGCGTTAAATTACATATAAACCGTCCTCTTGAATCACTCTATGTATCTAAAAACCGTATCAAAATCTGTTGGGTAGTTATAAAGATCTAAGCATAAATAAGGACAGACAGAGAAAATCGATTTTGTTTTATACTATGCAGTGATAGTGATAGTGAATTTTTGGTTAGCATACCGGCCCGCCTCGCACTGGGTCCTGGGTTCAATTCCCAGCCAGACAGACATCTGAATGATGAATTCAGAATTTCGGGTGATTATATATTAGTCTATGTGTGTGTCCATAGCACCCACGACACAGGTGAAAATCATACTGTAGGGTCATGAGTGTTGAAAGCGGTTTAAGCCTTTTAATATCTAGCTGATACCCGCGATATTATCTCGTAACCATAACTCGTAAGCATCCGGTCATACGGTTTGGACTTAACTTTTAACTATCATTATTCAAATAACAATACCGTTAGTTGATATAGCTAAGTATACAAATTTAAAATATTTTAAAACTGTGTTTCG
>DWPV01006923.1:0-11109 GCA_018251915.1 Urbanus proteus proteus
CACGAGTTAGCCACTAACAAGTATCCCCTCCACCAACACGCATTGGAGCAGCGTGGTGGAGTACGCTCCAAACCTCTCTCAGTTGTGTTCGACACGGGTTAGGCACTAACCAGTATCATCTCCACCAACACGCATCGGAGCAGCGTGGTGGAGTACGCTCAGAGTACGTTGTGGTAGGAAACCTGTGCCCAGCAGTGGGACATAAAAAGAGTTGCGGTAAAAAAACTAACTTTTAGCGGGTATTCTATGGCAATTTTAAAGAGAAGTCAAACCCACAAGCAGCCAGTACTCAGCGCACATATATCAAAGCTACTTAACGTTTCGAAATCCATATAAGACACATAAATCTTGAGGTCCGACGGAGGTCGCGATAAGCCGAGGTCACGACACGTTGCAAGTGTATTGATTTTCGAAATCTTAGGAACAATGATTTAGTATGAGAATAACAAGAAATATTGTATTTGAAAAAAATATGTGATGTAGTTATGCCTGCGGAATTACCTGCATACGATTACGATTTTTGCTTTTTACACTCACAGACCCACACTAGGATTTCCTGTAACCTGGGTGTTATGGACACACAAAGACGAATACACAAACCTAGACCCAGAACGGAACCTAAATTAATCATTCAGATATCTGTCAGGCCGGGGATCGAACCCAGTACTGCATGTCAGACCGGTATGGTAACCGCTCACTTTTATCATAAAAATGCAATAACCTCCCTATGGACTATTTTACACGACTTAAGCTCTATAAATATGTAGACTATACAATTACTTTTTGAGACTGCGTAATTTTACATCAACACAAACGATTAATATTGTAAGAAAATTTAGTATTATATCTACTTTCAACACTACTAACGTGCAATATTAACATATTACAATATTGTAAGATTTTATTGACGACACAAGAGCCAATGCATTGTGAGAATATTACAAAAAAAATTGAAATAGCTGCAATGAAATATAAAACAATACACCAAGACTACTTGTGAAGCAAAGAAGCTATTGCACGATCCATTGGTAAAATCGTTTTGTAAATTACAATGCTATTTAAAAATATATATGAAAACATGTACATATTTCATACAAATTATATAGTTACACCTACAATATTTTGACACTGTAACGGCCTTGGTACTAGTGTACCGCTCAGTACCTCGAGACAATTCTTAATCCCTATACCCTAATTACTTAAGACAACGAATCTCCACAGATTACTAGACGTAATCTAAGCATTTTATCTCCGCAACTTGCCTTTGGACAAAATATTTCGAAACATTATACGCTTCGATGTTACTGCAAGAATGTAAGGGTATAGTCATAATATGTTCGTAATATACCTTTATTAATTCTTATGCGTTTAATATGTATGTTATGGGCAAAATAGCGTGTATATTGCGAAGTAATTGAAAATAGAATTTACATTCATATTGAAGTTGTATATTTGCATGAGTATTATATATACAACACAAGTATAATTACATTTACTATAATAGAATAGTAAATGTAAATATACTTGTAAATGTAATTACATATAGTTGTAAGAAAAATGTACGCTATGATAAAATAATCGAATCAAAAATTTAAATTATATAATTTTGTATCGTAGATAGGTAAACGTTATTTGAAAAAGTATTTTAGAAGACTAACAGTCTTCTCTTCTCTTTAGCAATCAAACCACAGGAACGACTGATGTAATAGATGTATATTTACTAGAAGATCAGCTTCCTACAATAGAGGTTTAGGAAGTAACGCCAACACAAGTGGAATTGCAAAAGGTAGCCTTTATACAACTGCCCTTACTTCAACAATGAGGCTGCGTATTTTTCAATCCATTGCGCAGATACCATCTCCGACAACCGATCGACAGCGATCAGTTGCAACTGCTGGTATCATACCGTCCGATCGTTCAACCCAAATACAAAATACCAGATAACCTACACAACAATAAAGACAAACAAGAAAATAATCAGTATCATTCAATTAAAGCCAGTAGTGACGTTATGATTAATGTTTATAAACGTAACGATAATTCGCGAATCAGCGACCGTATCGATACCTTTGATTCCAGTCTTGTTGTTAGCAGTACAGAGTTTAATATCGTTAATTACGTTTAGTTAGTGCATGTAGCCAGAAAAATATGACTTTCAACGTCTTAATCGACAAGAACAGATGTTTATTTTTAATTCCATTATAAAGCACTCGTAATGAAGATAACATTGTTTGGTTCGTGCTACTTTGTAAACATTATTGTGCAAAATTTAAAATTGTATCCAATTTCAAATTAGAAACAAAATATTTGGAAACATTTTGAAATGTGCATATCAAAATTAGCTTCAATTCATTTAAATGCGCTCATTTGCATATTGTAACACTTGTGAGCATAAATATTTCATCCTCAACCCATAAACTACTTACATTATATCTATCATAACGCAAGTTCTTCTGTAATTTATGGTTATGATAAAGTTCCATTAGAATTTTTGTGTTATCTAAAATATGAGTTATTACCATTTTAAATATGAGTAACCTGTTTAACGTTGACCTTGAATATTGACAGTAATGTCACACCAAAATCATATTCATCGTACCTCGTTCTAAATATTTGTACTATGTGATTAATAAGACCATTAACCAAATCGTTCTCTTGACACATTTACTAATAAATTTCATGGAAATCTAACTCGGTTTAATTACTCACTTTGAGATTGAAAATGGGCCCCAAAGGAGAACCTTGATCAACCCTAATTGTACTTGGACACGCAATGCCCTGTTATAACGGGATGTGTGATTGACAACAGCAGGCTACATGTTATGACGTTTTATTACATCGATTCTTATCGTCAAGCTACTATAATTTCCATTGCTGTCATTGAAAAACATTGGCAGTTGCGATAATATTATGTCAAAAGCATTAGACAGATTTAAATATTCTACAAGCGATGTTAATTGCCTTAAAAGTAAAAAGTTATCTAACACAAGTGCAGATAACGTAAATCGCTGCTCGTAAAAGTAATCATACTTGCTAATATTAAGATTAAAGTCCAATTGACACGACTTTTTCAGCTCAACCATTTAAGGTGTCAGTTTAGTATCTTTGAATATTAATTTGGACATAATTAGTGTAATACGGATGCAAATGGGGTATGAGTAATGAAATTTGAAATTGAAATTTGTGCATTTTGCATAAGTACAAAATAATAATTATTATGTAGCGATACCTTCGAGCATAACCCTTTCTAAATTGATACAAATCGTTCCACGTTTTTGTAAAGTTACAGTGGTGTGCAGAAATATAATTTGCATTAAACATTCGGATTTGAATTCGGTAATTCTCTGATGCGACTTAATATTTATTGAAATCTCTTTTCTTAAATGTACCTAAATTGAATTGGTACAAAAGTATTTAAACGGTGTGATGAATATTATATGCATTTATTAAAATAATTTTAAAGGGTTTAAACATTTCTAGCGTAAAGACGTGAAAATTTTACCGAATAATTTTGTACATCTATTTATAAAAAATATTCAGCCTGCATGCTACATACTAGAAAAATATCATTGGTCCGCTTCTGCTTACCCACTCACACTACAGCACCCACTATTCAGAAAATTCTAATTTCGCAAACGGAATTAGAAATCTTTTTCGAAGAAAATTATTCGTCTCACTTGCTTTTAAATTGTCTCTAAACTCAATTTTTGACTTATCTAATTCATTTCACATACTTACATATAAATTAAAATCTACGTGAATAGTTTCTAATAAAATGTCGCATCTGTTTAAACTTTGTTATCTTATCAGCTACGAACTTAATCTTTTATTTGACAAGTTAATAAATAAATTGATGCTTACAAGTAAATTATGATCCTCATGTTTCAATACGGACGGTGTATTTACATTTAAATTATGGTCATCATTGACACCATCATCAATCACATGGTAACCTTGCAAGTGGAAAGTATGGTGTTTCCGAGTAAACAGAGTAAGCATTAACTCTTTAACCTAGATCGTTGACAGATAGAATTAAGACTTTAATGTTGGTGTTGGTTATAAACGATACTTTAGGAAGATTCTTGGACTGATGTACTAAAGTATGATTTTGATGTTTTATTTTCGAGAAGATATCATTATATTTAATAGTTCTATTGTTATTAACCCATTACTGTCTTTCAGCTGATCATTTTATTCAAGAGTGTGAATAATAAATCCCATGTTTTTATTAATTCAAACATTCAAATCCTTTTGTACTGATCAAAGAATTGTTTATTATTATCTCAGAATGTTAAATTTATCTAAGTATTAATAAATATTTGCAACATTGTAATCACAACCATTCCTAATTCTAAATTATTATTAAGTGGTTCAAAGCCGTTGTTTTCTTTATATTTTTGTTAAGCAGCTCCAATAACTTGTCTCGTCTATCATACTTCAATAACTTTACTTCAATAGGGCATTGGAATTCACTTTCATTATGCTAATTAATCATTGGTATTCTTAAGCTTTTCTGTAACATTATCGTAAGATCTAATCAGTTCATCGTTTTACTTAGATTAATTTATTGTCGATCGTTGTCACCAAGTATACATTACTAATTTCACCATAATTATCTGATCATATTAAAATTCCATTTTAAAGTGTTACATCATATATGAGTTATTCGAAAGCATCTTAATATAAGTATATCTCAAATAAAATGTTCAAAATCGCTGCATATTTATTTTTAAAACTACATTAAAATATCACGATATATCTAACTACATAATAAAAAAACTATATAAACTAAGATAATAATACTTATATGTCTTAATTCGTCTTATCAGCTATTTGTAAATAAGTTTTCATGAACATCTCTTAAGTGGTTTTTACATGACGGTATTTCGTCAATCGATATAAATACAAATCAAAACAAATCTGGCATTTTTTAAGTACAGTTACAGTTTTTTCTCTGTATAAGATAGATATCAACAGGAAATATTATTTTAAGAATTTTATTTGTAGAATTAATTTATTGTATTTGTGTAGTTTAGCTGGACTGATGACACATATTATTTTGAGAATTACTTTATTACATTCTTATCAGTGCTTAAAACGGGATTTATTGAAGAACTAGATAACTTATGACCTTTTATTAGTCCACAAATTCTACGAATACATATAAACTGTTTTATAACAGTGCAACAAATTATAATTATAAGGCGTATACATTAGGACGAAGTTAAAAGGGCCCGGATAGGTGTATTTCTATTGGCATACACTTAAAACCTGAACACAGAAGCGCTAAAAAATACTGCCGCTGTCGCAGATTTAAGCAGTAATAAGTGTGACAGTGGTGCCACAAAGAGACCTACCACCCTTTACCAAGTTGATAAAAACATCTAAATTGTGCTAGAATTAAATCAACATATTTAAGAAGTAATTTAATGTTTTATTGTGAGTTAAGACGAAATGCACATAGGGCTTTCCAAATTAATGCTTAATGGTGATCACGTTTTGGACGACCTCATTAGGACTCCGGTTCTACAGGTGTTCATGGTCAATACTGACCATTTACACATTGGCTCTGGCCGACTTTAATTGTACTAGTGTACAATCAAAGTCGGCTACTATTTCGGCATATATTTTAACACATAAACATTTAATAACAAGCCAAGTTTATGTAAATAGTAGATCTCATTGTGAATTCAGTGTTTTTTTTTGTATATTTTTATATCGTGTTTTTTATTATTCAGTATTAAAATAATAGCCCAATTTTATTGAATATCACTTAGTTTCGAAGACAAAATGTTTTTTTTTTTTTTTTATTTTTTTAAATTCTTATTACCCACAACAGTGTTGTTGAAAAATTGGCCCGAAATTTTAATTATATTTGTACCGGAATTATTCAGAAAAAAATAACGTTTGACAAAATCAGATGACTTGAGAAATTACGCAGCAAGACCTTAGACTATAATTAGTGTCATTAAATGTCAAAGTCCAAACGTAATTCCAGTACGAATCGTCACGGACATAAACATTGTAACGTCCGTGTAAGCCGATGACAGAGTTATAGTCCAGGCGCAGTTTATGAAGGTATGGCAGCTTAGAAGTTAGGTATAAGTTCTAGAAATATAAAGCAGCGTAATGATAGAAATTTGGTTTATCAGGGAATTCAAGGTTTCTATAGGTTAACCTGCGATTTTTCAAAGTTATGTAGGTATTATAAATAAATTATTGATTTGAATAATCAATGAGAACCATGAAGAAAAAGATTGATGGAAAACTTTTACGCAGAGATTTCTTTGAAAAATAAATCTCATAAGAGTCTGAAGTCTATAAATTCGCACTTGATCGGCGTTACTAGGTTTGAGTGATTATGGCCTATGACCTATTAACAATGGACTTCAGACATGATAATTTAAGCCATAAGTAGATATTATTTCGCTAAATCACAGTAAAACAAAAATAAATAAACGATAAAAAAAAGTACCTACCTGTAAACTTTCTTACTACTGCTGTGTAAAAAATCTCATTCTTAACTCCACACGGTTATATGTAACGGTTTAAACGCGAACAGTATCGGGTAAGACGAAAGGCCAAATTGCCATCAGAACTAGTTTGAAAAATGACGTGAATATCAAAATTCACGAACGCACGATCTGGCGTGTTCCACTTGCACCCTCTGATTGTGACTGACATTTAAAAGTTAAAGTTACCAAAAAAAATTGAAAGTTTTTAAATTATAGCTTCCTGGTACGGATTTCTCATGTATAAACGACATTAATAACAAAATATATATCAGTAGTATTAAATTTTTAGACTTCATAGTAGACCTATCTGTCTATTAAAAAGAAGAAATGAACTCAATCATTCAATAAAGACACATAATGTTCATTCTTTTGTAATATCAAGAGATTTAACTGTTTAAAATCTGTAATTTAGACTCATTTTACAAACCATGATACCAGTGAATCCAATTTAAAATCTTATTGCATTCATTCCAATCACGTGATTTTCATTCAGGTCCAAATAAATCATTCATTCACGAACCGATCATTGCACGCTGGATGTGTGATTTCGCGTAATAAAGCTTTTATAAGGAAGTCATACACATAACAGGTGTAAATTGCTATATTAAGGCGATGTTGCTATTAATCTACCTGTCTTCGATGCGCCGGCGCACTTATACAGGGTGATAACGTATTAACAGTGCGTTATAAAGATTAAATCGCATATAGAATAAAATATAAAAATCGAATATTATACAACATCAATATATCAATGATGCTTAAATATGTTATGAATTCCATAAAAAAATGATTTTGAAAATATACCTTTACGTAGATTTTTTTAATAGAACGAACGGATAGCCGTTTTATTTATTCTACATTTACAAGTAAGCTAATTATTACAGGTCATGATTAACGATGAATACAAAAATTGCTCAATTCTCTTGAGAACAATGAAAGTGGTCCACCAATTTCGAAATTTGCCACATTTCGTAGGTAAATATAAACAAACACTATTACAATTAAAGTTCAGCCTGTATATAAAGTGTTTATATATGTATATATGCGTCGTTAACTTTGCAAAATTTATTGTTTGACTCACCGCTTTTGATGCTTAATTATACTTTTTTTACCCGACAAACTAGTCTGTCCCCGACAATTATGTCATCGTTTAGAACTCGTAGCTTTAATCGTGTATGCTGATCCTATTTAAGAATGCATAGGGTGCCAATAAAACGATTTAATGTGGAATGTGACTCCTTGCTTATTTTTATGTTTTTTACTTCACACTTTATCGGCTGTTTTATCATCTGATGAGATATTACTTAGCTTTATGCTTACAGTATTGATGGTAATATCAATTGCAATAGAGTTCTACAGTTTCATTTTTGTAATGTGTAGCGTGTGTGGTTTCTTTTTTTTGGTTCTTCTTATTTGAGCCATAGTTCTGTTTATTTCTTGTCATGTTCATTAAGTCAGTTAGAAGCCAAAACCAAAATACGAATGTGATCATGCAGTGCAATGCTTGTTCACATTACTGACTTGTCTTATAGATCACTTATTTCAAAATCAATAACATCTATCTGAAATAAGTGGTCTGTAAGACAAAATACTTGTTTAATCTCTTTATCGCCTTGTCTTACTTAAATCTGCGTTGAAATATCTACAACTCGTTCATCTGGATTAATGAAGTTATTGATTGCTAAAATAATTATTATGTCAGGAAAGTTCACACTAAGAGTGAAGTGAGCGGCGAGTGATTGGCCGATTTCAACAACTTTTGATGGCGATGCATGATACTGATGAAGTGGTCATTAATCATCATATATCTGCAAAATCTTTCCACGTTGGATCTTCAATATATAAATGTCTATATCTTTTGTAAGTCTTGGTGTTACTCTTCTTCTTTGGTGCAAGCTTTGTAATTGCATTTTCAATCGCTACTGTGTTCCAATTTGAAGGTTGTGGTGAAGGAGAGATTCTAACACAAGTCATTTCATCTTACTCATCAACGTTCTGTCACGGATCTCAAGTAGGTCCTAATTTCTAAAAGGAGTTGACAATAAATGTCCATGGAAACGGTTGCAATTACTTTTAAGCATGTGCCATGCTTACGCACTACTTCTATTGTTTCATAAAAAAACAGCAAAAATTGAATTTCTATGATGCTATGCATTTAAAAACAATTTCTGCAAATTAATTATAGTCACAACAGGTAAAATATCAGTAGTATCGAGTAATGAAGCTACATCATTAACAAAAACTTACTCAACACGAACACTACTTTGTAAGGAACTCGTTTCGAGATTTGTACAACCGTTGAGACCACCGTTCATGTTATTATGTTGTATACAACTAATTTTATGATTTGGTTGCATCATAATGAAACAGCAAGATTATTTCGATTGAATGCTTTAGGATCATAGTTTTAAAGTATCCAATAAGCGGTTATTTTTAAAGCCGGTTTATTTTCTTAATAATTTGTTATCAAAAGTTTCTACTGGCTTATCTACAAATCGGTAATAAAATATATAAAATTACAATCAATTAGATTCAATTAGTAAATTAACAAAATTAAAACATTAATCACGTTGAAAATTAACATAACGTGACATTGTATAATGCTAATGATAATAATGAAGAAATTAATAAAGCGCTATAATTTAGTAATGAAAAAGTTTATAATGATAACAATGAAGGAATTAAAAACATGATGTCATTAAAAGTCCCAAGTGTAAAGCAGAAGTGGCTGTAATGTGGTAATGAGAAAGTATATAATGATAACAATGAAAGAATTAAAAAATATGCCGTCATTAAAGGAGCCAAGTGTAAAGCAGAAGTGGTTGTTAACGAGGTACCGCTCGACTCCGACAGCGTAATGGTACCGCTAACCAGATTCACTGGCGTTTTTTATTCATGACTCGAGTCATTCAAATGAAGGATGCAAAGTCAGAGGGAAATTAAAAGCAACAAGCAACGTGAACTTAACAACAATAATAATTAAAATATACTTTTATGTAAAACTAAAGTTTATGAAAAGATCTAGCTATTAAAAATCAACATTAAAATATGAAAACACATAGCTATAAAAGACATATAAACAAAAGACTATACTATAATATTACTTTTTTAAGAAAATCATTAATTAATTCCTTGGTTTGCTGAAGGTTCTATATATAAAAATGTATAAACTGTCAAGGAATAGTGGAGAAACCGTGTCTATTATTACTTTAAAGACTATAACATATTAAAATTAGTAACTTGAAAACAACTTAAACATAAATTGACGATTATAAATAACATTATAATTGTACAAAAAAATTAAAATCATGCAGATCCAATAAATCACAGCTAAAAATTCCCGAGAACAATATGAGTCGATAAAACCGTCGTTACACGCTCAAGCGTTAAAATAAGACAAAGTACTTCTGAATCGATAACCCAACATCACTTTTCGAAATATTTTTCTCCGTTTTCTGTCGGTAGCCGCCTGGTTATCAGATGAAATTCTTTCCCGCTTGCCTTCTCATGTAAGACGTGTAACAAATGTATGTATGAGTTTAAGTATTTAGCCACTACACAAAAATCTTAAGGACTTTGCCCATGATGATTTCTTTTTAACCTTCACAATATATATATAATTAATATATATATTGTGAAGATATATTCTAATTATTATAAGTATTCCAGTTAGTAAATAAATTGAAGGTTCTGTTTGTACTTAATAGCCGCAGTGATAGGTAATAAATAAAATAATATATACCCTCACAAAAACTCACGCATTCAGTCTATTTAACTTTATGATTATGTTGATAAGTCTAGTAAATTGAGATAATATTATAAAAGACCCCTAAAAGTAACTTACCAAACCATATGTGGTAAATATTACAACAATAGGAATGGATGGTGCATACAGAGCTTTAGATCTGGTAGCTGATGTCTTCAAACGTGTTGTTTTTCCATCCTTTCTCTCACAATTCAAAGTATCAACATATCTGAAATCTCAAATATCGGCCGCGAAATATCTTTAAGCGCCATCATTGAATTTATGTAGTGAGTGCCTCCAATAAATCCGTCATCGTCACAGATGGGACCGACGATTGCTATTTATGGTGTTAATCTCCAATCTGTGTAGGACGAACAGACCAGACGCTTATGGGCTTCTGGTATTCTGTTTTCTGAAACATACCGAAGCGTTTGATAGAGAGCGGCTTACGACGGAACATTTTCACTTTTTGCTGACATTTCAAGATCAAAATTTGGTTCAATTGAAGAGCAGTCGTTTGGTTAATTGCAGTTAACCATGTTCAAAAATTTTAGGTCGTTCTAGTATTCTAATGCCTCTTAATTGGACAAACAGAAAATAGATTCTACGTTAGGTTTTTGACCCATTTACAAATTGGCGCTATTTCTAAGTTAATCACACTTTTTTAAATGAAATACTTCTTCCATTATTCCACTTCTACTTCTATCCTTCATTACGTTATCGCGCGTTACTCTATCAATATTTTATTTTGTTTTCTCGTCGTTGAATATTATATTCGTTGCTAGTTCACTATAAAACAAGCCCGTATTATTCAAAAACGCTTGCTCTGTTTCAGATGCTCTTGACACG
>DWPV01006924.1:0-11109 GCA_018251915.1 Urbanus proteus proteus
TCGTGTCGCAATAACGAATACATAAACGTAACATATGTCATAGTTAAAAGGTTTTAGAGTACTTTAAACAAGTATTACACTTTATCTACGCTCGCTTTCCCCGTTCCCTAAGCCCACTCAGTGGCGTTATATGAATAGGTCGGCAAAAAAACCTTGTCACGTTGTAGTTAATAAGTGGTTTGAAGGACAAACATAATTTTCTACATAATTATTAGACTATTTCAAGACAATCGTCACTAAAATACCACATGAATTGCATTTTTTCTTCTCGCATGAAACTTAATTCGATGAATTCCTCATATTTCATAGAATTTGAAATAACATGTCCTCTATGTATGTAAGTATAGGTACATTTAGTTTATAAAAAAACACTTTTACACCCATAGCATCACACTAGGATTTTTTTTTGCGTCGTGGATGCCATGAACACATACACGAATACAAAAACCCCTAGACAGAAATCAGTCATCTAAATTGGTTTCATCAGTCATATGTTTGTCTGGGATCGAATCCGGAACCCATTGCGAGACAGACTGGTATGCTGACCACTCCACCGTGCGGGTCGTCTAGATATATTTAGATATTGTAAGTTTTGGTTTTTATCAAAATCTGCCTTGGAAGTCCTTTCACGATATTCCTTCATGTAGTTTCGGATTTTCCCATCTACGCACACTTGGAAAATTCACCCTTATATGTAGATTATATTATTGCTATTAGTGGGTACGTAAAATGGTATAAACTATAAAATAAAATTAGTGATTCTTGCCCTTTAGTAATATAGGTACTCACAAGTTGTTGTCACAATTCTCATATGCAAACTAGGTTTGTAATTTTATTAAAGGTGAATATTATGGTAAGGCCAAACATTATCTCGAGTACCTACACTATGTCTATGTCAAATAACCTTTTTCATATCTTTCATCTTGAAGTAACCTACAATTTCAATGTGCTACATAATGACCGATAAAATTTATCTTTCATTTGATAAGTGTCGGCTGAAGCTATTCGCGTGATCTATACAAATAAGTAAAATTGAAATGTCTGTTTGTGATTTCAAAATAACATTTTTTTACTCAATGCATATGAAAGTATATACGAAACCTATAACGAAAATGCAATTTTTAAAAAAATGTCTGTCTGTTTGGCTGAGCTAATCTTTTAAACGGCGGGACTGATTTTGACGGGATTTTCACTGGTAGATAGCTAAAGGTCTAAGGCGTAACATAGGCTACGTTAATTTTGAAAAAAAAAAGAACATTAGCGTACGCGCCAGTCGCGGGAGCGCAGGATGTTACCTATGTTTAGATATGTATTCTTTTTAAACGCGGATGAAACCGCTGGGATCAGCTAGTGTGTAATATGATCACCGAGGGGAACTAAAAAGTAATAGAAAAAAATTCGGACGAATTGTAAAGCTCCTTTTTGGAAGTCGGTTAAAATACCGTAAAAACCGATTTCTTCTCAGAAAGTTTGGGTATCTTTCTGAGAAGGTAGGTAAATTACCTTCCCGAAACAAAAAAGGTTATTTTCTTTAGATAGATTTCTCTTTAAGAAAAAAGTTTGAACGAAGAAAAGCTAATTAAGTATAATTAAATGTTTATTAATTATAATATATCCTTGTTACAGGTGGAGTTTTGACCTGTTCAAGAGAGGATACAAACAAGGTCTTACTATAAATGACCTATGGCGCGCAAGAAGCGAAGACTCGTCGGGTAAACTGGGGGACCGCCTGGAGGAAGCATGGGAGAAGGAAGTAGAGGAAGCCCATCGAAAGGGATGCAAGCCCTCCCTCACCAAAACTATTGTTAGGTCATTTTGGGTAGAATACATGATCTGTGGAATATTTGTAGGTTTTCTATTTATTGTCCTTTGGTAAGTGTAAAACTTAATCAAACTATTATAATATTCAGTTACTTTGCATAAATCCATGTTAAGTATAAATTTGATCAAAACTTACTTAGCAACAGTCTACTACTACCTAATATTATTGACAACCAGCATGTTTCCTTCGAAAAAGAGCATTAAGGCAACTTGACTCTATAAAATATAAATCAATTTTAGTATACCTATACCTAGTATTAATAGATACATTAAAAATACAATAATTACAATATTCTTGATTGAATTCTTGTGGTTTAAACAGATTTTTTATTAGCGTAGATGTGCGCTCAATTTCGCATATTTATGAACCTTATTCAAAATAGTTTTAGAAAGTTGTTATAATAAAATCTCATCACAAGATTCGATGTACATAGGCGGAGTTTCGGATATAGAGTTAGTTTACATTTACTTTTAACCTTGACCTAGCCCTGCTTTACACCTTATCATTTCGTGCGTTAGTCAAGCGATAAAATTTGTTAAACAAACAGGATTTTAATTTTTCAGGCCCCTTATTCCATACACACTAGCTTTATTCATAGCATATTTTTCTGGAGAGAAAAATGCCGAAACATACAGGAATGCACACATATATAATTTTACAATGAATTTATTGAGTGTGGCGACATCCTTGGTGTTAAATCATGTTCAATTAGCTCAAGGGTGTGTCGGAATGAGAGTTCGAATAGCTTGTTGTTCACTTCTTTATAGAAAAGTAAGTACTAAGATACATTATATTTCATTTATTTATGTAATATAAGTATAAGGAAAATAAACAAGTAAATTACGTCCGTAACTTATGTATGTCATTTTAGGGTTATAAGGTTTTTAGGTCCCGGTAAAATCTAAAGATACCTAATTATATAGGCACATGTGCTCAAGGTACACCGAATTATTATTTTCATGACGTAGGTAATGTATTTTACTGATAGGACCTACGTACCTCCTGACATTGCGATTGCGCCAAGGATTTCGAGGTTGAATCCCGGCAGAATTAAATATGTATAATTAGATAATTACCTATTTGTATTGTGACAGTTTCTTTGTCATTAAGTACTTGAACTACTGGGAATGATCAATGAACCTCTTTGTCTTTTTTCCGGCGTTGAGCAATTATATCAACAATATAGACAATACAAATACATAAACAATACATAACACCTGTTTTAAAATGGAATATACCTACATATTAACATAATACTTATAACGTAATGAGTGTACCTAATATATCTTTGTTTATAATATTTGACGCGTATTTCAGATTTTACGACTAAATAGAGCCGGTTTAAGTAAGACCGAGCCCGGGCAAGTAATCAATTTAATGTCAAATGATGTGCAGAGATTTGACCTAGCCCCACTGTTCCTGCACTACCTATGGGTGATGCCTATTGTAGTACCCGTGGTGTCGTATATGGTGTGGCAACACATAGGGTGGGCCACTTTAGCCGCCTTGGCTGTGATATTCCTACAAACTGTAGTAATACAAGGTAAATATCATTTTTTAGTTTTCAAACAAAAGTTTCACTTAATAGGAAACACTCAGTTTAATTATTGTTCGAATGAAATAGAAACTAGTCAGTTTTCATTAAATGGATATTATGTTACTTCAAGCCTTTAAAAAAAAATCCTACTAATAATAAAACGGTTCCTACATATTTTCTTTATACTTAGTTGACATCCAGAATATTAACGATATTAAAGAATATCCCCAACAATTTACATAAAAACTAATTCTTACAGTAAATGTACTTACATAGTACAGAGTCAATAGATTTAAGATGACTAAGCAACTTTAGCAAACTACTTTGTAGTCGGTCATGGTTCGCTGCGTGCGATGGTACATTTCCATTGTCATGTAGATGCAGAAGGCGCTTTCAGATATTTGTCAAGCATACGTTTGATTTACGTGGGTAATGTAGGCAAGCGAAAGTGTCTATTCTTTCCAATAAGTGATTTTAAGAGTCTTTCACATTTTAAGAAATCGTCCTTAACTTAACAAAACCCAGCACAACTTGTTCAAGAGGCAATATGTAGTTAAAGGGCCCGAGCTATGTAGGCCCGTAAAACAAAAAAAAAATAGACATTTGATATTGATAGATATTGATAGCAATTTTGTTACACAAAAATATTTTTCTCGCCGATTTTTATCTCCATCAGCTTTTTAATAAAAATACATATTATTGATAATATTTTTATAGAAGTATAAATACCATTTGTAGATATAAAAATGTCGCAAAATTCTAATAAACTAACTTTAAATAAATTCTTGCCGGAAAGCTCAAACTCGTAAGAGTAACATTATGGAAAGATAATCATGAAATAGATATTACCGAATTAGTGGTTACTTATCATTAAATTTAAATCAACCCGTTTTATCAAATTTAGCTTAATGTATTCAAGCATTAAATTTTATTATGGCTCATAAATCCATATTGTAATTTTACGAGCTCTTTGTTAAGCCACAACCTTCTTTCTTTGGTACCTACCCAGTGCTATTATCGTATTCATAACTGAATTAACTTCCTGTAAAGTTTTAAATGTGATGTAGGTACCTACATGAATTGAAATAAGTAAGTATTTAACAATAATTTAATTTTTCAGCTTACTTAAGTAATCGGCAAGGAGTTCTCCGAGGAAAAATCGCGAAACGCACTGACGAAAGAGTAAAAGTGATGAGTGAACTAGTAAATGGAGTACAAGTGATAAAAATGTACGCGTGGGAAAAACCATTCGAAAAACTTGTGGACAAACTACGCAAGTATGAATTTCATTGCTGAAATGAATATAAATATACTTAGTAACATATTTAGATACGTTAACTTTGATATACAGGTAAGCTATTGAACTAAAAAAATACTAACTAGGTAGCTGTTAAACCTAGCTGTAATGTAAATATTTGAGAGCTTGTATTAGTGTCCAAAAAGCCGAAGTTTTGTCCCAAGCCGAAGGTTTCTAATAACCACCAAAATTGAACAAACTGTTACGAATTCACGATATTGTGACGAACATGTTGAAGCTCAAAAGGCACACGCGAACAGTCAGTTGGGGTCTTGCGCCACCAGTCGTGTCGGAAATTTATTTATTTCATAATGTTTTACTCGCATTTGTTTAAAGTTGCATCGTAATTTTAATCAGTGTAATTATGTACTTAGCAAATTGTCAAATCTAAGCCCTAGTCCTAGCAAATGTTTTTGCGCGTGAAAAATGGAATGTGCGTGTGTCCCCAGAGCTTTACCATATCAGTCAAGATCTCATGCATCCGTAACATTTCGTTCAATTTAGGCGCGTGCTAGAAACTCTCGGCTTCGGCAAAAACTTCGGCACATTTCGGCGAAGCCGAAGTCGAATCTTTTGGTGAAGGTGGGTTTTTTGGCTGAAGGTAGCCGAAGCCGAAGCTTCGGTCAGACAATGGTACACAGTAGGTATTGTACTAAATATTCACTAAGTTTTATTCGTGTTTAGGAGAGTTTCCTTGTTTCGGAGTGCCAATTAATTCTTTCAGTCCCGAATGTTATCATTGCCGTTAGCCGTTAGCGTTGTCGGTAGCCCTAAGGTCGGTTTGAAAATATACACGGTTGATCTCTAACAGCATTTGTAGTTGAGTGGTAGAGTACACAGCTACCCGGCAGTTAAGCATAATAATGCAATGTCATTTAATATAATTTGAGCTAATTATATCTTGATAATTGAATGGACAAGCTAAAGGTCAAATTTGCGGAAGATGAGACACTTTCAATATGTCAATTATGAATTTAACCAATGTGAAATTTTTAACAAGATTGATGTAGCAAATGAGCATGCACTTCGTTTGATAGAATGTGGTCACTACCATTCATGAACACATGCATTGCCACTAATATGGTCGCCTCATATCAGCCGTAAGTCAGCCGGTATCCATCCTTGATCGAAACGGTGAACTTTAGTTTATGCTAATAGTTGGTGTAGCAGTGACACCTCTCCGCTCGAACCATAAAACCACTACCATAATTGTATATTATTCAAATGTACAAATTACGGTTTATTCCCCGTGCTACTACTATTCTTACTACCAGTAGTAGCCCGGGAAACTCGAATTCGCAGTGCTACTACCACTCGTTTATAATATTAGTAAAAGTTAGATAAGATTAGAAAACGTTATTTCGGAGGTTTTTGTTTGTAATTGTAGATTTATGGATTTTATAAAAAAAAACGTAGCAAGGGGAAATTCGAATTCCACGCGCTGCAATTGACAGTAAGAATGAACCAAATTTTGTTTTAACGTCTCTGCCATCAGCCCGTTATCCTCTTTGCTCGGCAAAAGTGTTAACACAGCCTAAATATCCCACGAGTAGATATGAAATATTTTACTGTATCGGTATATTATGGAGTATTCATGTTAGATTACCGATATCTTGAAATTGCTAAAATTAAATTATATAAGCAAGTCATATAAATATAACTAGATAAATCATGACGTTATCTGTATTGTATAAATCAAAATCATCAATCGGCCCGTCGATATCAATTAATCATTGTGACATTTTGAGGAATAATCATTCCTCCAAGTTTGGACAAATTTTTATTTAAAACAATGTTTTTAAAATGACAAAGCTGATGTAAATTGATAAAATGTTGTATAACGAACATGTTACTTTGTTTTCATGTTCATATAGGTACAGACGTAGGAGCTTGAAAAGTATATAACAAAATTTATATCTTTCGATAAAAATGCTAACTCAGGATATGTTTAAGTTTTTTTTTGTAATAGGCGTAGCAAAAGAGCATATCGTATGTTACCGTACATGCTGTGTTACATCACTAGAGAGTAAAGGCACGGACATCTGCTTTCAATTTTAAAGACCATAAGTTCTACTTGTAAACAAACGATTAGGTATAGATGAACCTATAAGTACCTACATTTTTAGAGGATGAAATACGCCTTGAAAAGGTGAATCTGTCTACCTCACTTAACATACCATTCAATTACGAAAATTTAACATAGTAGCGGTATGCTGTTATAAGAAATTAATAAGTGAGGCTTCCCCTTGGTACTAGTCACACCAAGCACACGAAATACCAATCCATCCATTATTGATTGGTGTGTAAGCAACTTTAGACTAACGTCATACATGATAACATCAAGTGTAATTGACACGAAGCATGAAACCGAAGTGATTGTGGTGTGGTTGTGTGTGTGTTGAAGCCTCAAATAGCCTGGGTTCTGGGTAGGTACTGTTGAGACGGTGATTGAAATTGACACGATCAAATCACTTATAGATACCGTCAATATTGATATTATGACGATACATTGTGTATTATACATTTATGTATCAACTCAATTAAGGCGCATGTATTTTGTAGTGTACCTTTAAATTTTCTTACGTATACAGCAACAAAAATTGCAAATTATTATAAGGTTCATAATTAAAACCCTAATGTACCTGCCTAACATTGATACTAATCAAACCAGCACAATACCTAATGTACCTAACATTAGCCATAGTGTTACCTAGACAATGAATGCTCAGGCATTAAAATAAATTACTGCTTAGGTATTTTTTGTAATTGAACCTTTTTAGGCTCATATTTAAAATCGAAAACTGTAGAATATAGGCTACTAAGTAATACAGATTTTCCTACTCTTCTTCTGGCGAATTCCGCTATCCATTGTAACAGGTACCTATTTATCCTAAATCTGATTACGGGTTACAGGTAACGGATTACGGTAATCTCAGAGGAAATTATGGTTTACAGTAGCAAACCCATGTTGAATGTTTCCAAATACGTAAGGCCTCCAACAAGGTTACCTATGACAACCGGAACCAACAGTTTAACGTGCTCTTCGAAGCACGGCAGCATGTGTGAAATTAAACCACTATACTTTGATTATATACTCTCAGACTCAAACTCGCCCGAAGTCGCTTGATTTTGCAGACTGGTTACGATTTATTTACCTACTATTTTTACGTATATACGAGTAATTATATATCTACCGTCAAAGTTTATCGACCAACGTCTTTAATACATTTCATTACAAATATGTACCTATAATATTTTTCCCTGACACTGCTGACGCATTCTCAGCACAGCATGGCATGATACGGACATGACCAATCTCAATAAAATAGTTATTTGTGTTTCTAATGTATCCATTTTCATCCAATTCCTTTTACACAGGTTTGAAGTAAAATTCATCATGCGAACGTCAATGATCAAGGGCTTCTCAACGGCACTGAGTGTTTTCACTGAGCGGTTCATCTTATACGCCGCCGTGGTGGTGTTCGTTTTGTATGGTGGCGACATCCGAACTGACATCACGTTCTCCCTCGTCCAGTACTTCAATCTGTTGCAGCTCGCCTGCAATATCTTCTTCCCAATGGCCTTAGCTTTCTTAGCCGAATCAAAGGTTTCGATACAACGATTGGAGGTAAAATGAAATACCTGACATTATTATTTGTACCCACGCGTTATTTTTGTATTACAAACGTTTAACGTACATACTAAGTAGATGATAATTGAATTAATCAATGTCATTCAATCAGGTTGTAGCCTGATTATTATCGTCTAACTATACTTCTTACATTTGGATAATTGTTAATAACAATAGCATCAATTCCTCTCTTTATATGACAAAGTAGTCCTTTCTTTCTTTATTTTTTTATTACATTACAGATCGCAACTTAAGTATTACCATTTTTATGTTTTAAATAATATTTTTCACACTTGGAAATATATTTACGAATTGAGTAATAAGTGTAAGAAAAATTTAAAGTTGAATTATAATAATATACCTATATATGAGACAATTATGTTTACAGAATTTCTTAACCTTAGAAGAATTAGGATCCCAGAAAGCCTTGGAAGCGAAAACAATGATAATACCCACTTTAATGAATGGCAACGAAAAAGAAAAACATATGAACAATGATAGGATTAAGCCAACAGGCCTGGTGTTGGCAGGAGTCAGCGCCAGCTGGCAACCTGACCCCATAGTCGATACCTTAAGGAACATCACGTTTACCGCTAAACCAGGGGAATTCGTAGGAATCGCCGGGCTGGTTGGATCTGGAAAGGTAAGCAGTTCATAAAAAAACGCTTTCTACACTCATAGCCCAACAGTAGAATTTTCTCCTGTGTCGTGGCCGTCGTGGGTGCAATGGACACACACATACACGAATACACAAACACCCAGACCCAGAACAGAAATCTAAATTTATCATTTAGATGTCTGTCTGGCCGGGAGTCGAACCCGGGATCCATTGCGCTTCAGACCGATTTGGTAACCATTTCGAAAAGCGGGTCGTCAAATAAACTGATTATTTTGAAACAGCAATTGTAATAATGAAAACTATTTCTATTCTTAAAATTAAAAATATAAATAATGTTAAAACAGTTCATATTAAAACCGCTTTTAATATTATGTAATATGGTCGTAATATTGGACATTGATGAAAAAAAGATCTCAATTCATTAAAACAGCTAATGAAATAAAAATATCTTTGTATGGCATTACAAAATGAAATTTTCACGGTTTTGGTACACGGAAATACTCCTATGGCTATGCACTGAACTATTAATATTAAATCGAAGTCCCTTTAGTAGCATTAGGCACTGGACGTGATACTTTACGGCTTGTGTAGTCGGTAAAGGAAATTGACATGGGTATATTATGTACTGCTCAGAAACGAAAGGACCATGTGTGCAAGAAACGAATAGAAAAACGGAATATTATTTTTACAACCAAATGGACGGTAGAATTACTTACTATATGTGTATATTTCGTAAAAAACAAAGGTAAGTTGTTGGTATAAAAGTTATTTTTCTATCTCTCAGGAGATAAAATAATCTTTTTTCGTGATAAAAGATACTCTATGTATTTTCTTTCTCTTTTCCA
Source organism: Urbanus proteus proteus (assembly GCA_018251915.1). Taxonomy (NCBI): domain Eukaryota; kingdom Metazoa; phylum Arthropoda; class Insecta; order Lepidoptera; family Hesperiidae; genus Urbanus; species Urbanus proteus. The sequence goes on from DWPV01006924.1 coordinate 9,752, forward strand.
AGGGTTTTTTGTCAATAATTTCATAACGATCGGTTCAGTAGTTAAAGCGTTAGGCCATTACAAACAAACAAATAAACTCACATTCCCATTTATAATAGTTAGGATAGGATTTTTACGTTAAAAAAATCTTGCACTCGGACGTTTCACGGGGCCAGCGCTTTTCAGGTCACCGTTACATGCCTTATAAAATTTTCAGGTGGTTTTGAAATGAGCCTGCACCTCTTGTTGTAGAATGTATTTTTTTTTAATTGGACCAAAGAGAAAGCTTCTCAATTTTCATTATAAACATAATTTTGGTCGTAGTAATTATACTAATGTTTTTGTTGTTAAAGTCGAATACTTCGCCATGTTTATTGGTTAATATATCCTTATATTATCCATTTTATAAAGATGGCTTAGTTTGAACCTACATAATAAAAAGTAGATTGATCAAAATTAAACCAAAATTCAAAATTAAATTGTAATTTATAACAGTTTCGAATTGTCATAGTTACAATAAGAGTACTTTTATGTTTTACCATTGCAAGATTTCATGTAATGTTAAATGTAACTTAAGCCTAATAATTATTTGAAAATGTACTTAGTTGTAACTTATCGACCGAACCCTCTATCAAATTTGACTTTATTTGTCACTAGTTGCGTAAACTTCAGAATTAGGTCCCGACTCTACAATTAAACTTATTTAGCGAGGACATTTACATAAATCAAACAATTTCAACTATTTCAAGTGTCTAAAACTGAGAATTCCTTGTTGAATATTAACTGGGGATTTAGTATTTAGTTGAGAGTGGAAATTGAAACATGTCGAGAGTTAATTGTGACCGGTTCGGGTCCTCGGTGAACTGCCGCGAATTCTGTATTCAGCAACGCAGCCCCGTTCGATTGAAACTTTGTATCTTTTTATTTTTATTTTTTACTACACCTCAATTTTACGTTACGAAATTGTTTCTACGAACTAGATTTTCTTTTTGTTGTTGGTGGAACTTTCTACGGCTTAACTGTTATATTGCCACATTCTCGCCTATTCCATTTTAATGTTTCTGTTCATTTGTTCTGTATTCGTTATTTTACTATATAAAAGTCACCAATGATTATGCACATTTGTGATAACGTCCAGACAATAAAGAATCCCTTATCACACCCTTCAAACCTTTGGACGCTTAACACTGTTATTGTAAGTCAGAACCAAGTGTGGCTGTGGTGCCGGTGGCGTCGAAACTCAAAGGATTCTTTCAAACTTTGGTTTTTTAGGGTTCCATACCCAAAGGGTAAAATGGAACTCTATTACTAAGCCTCCGCTGTCTGTCCGTCTGTCCGTCTGTCCGTCTGTCCGTCTGTCCGTCCGTCTGTCACAGGGC
>DWPV01006925.1:0-11108 GCA_018251915.1 Urbanus proteus proteus
ACACAGATACAAAGTTATGTGCGATTAACCTCGTGAAACCGTCAAATTGACGGCGCTGGCCCTTCTAGTGTTAAATAAACCATTAGCAAAATTTAAATAGTCGACCAATGATTGTATTATCCTATCCAAGATAAAGTATATCAAAACAGCGTAATACAATATTACACCAACTTTCCAATACAAATCCTCTCTAAGCTACGACTGCTAATATTAACGGTAGATATGTGTTACTATCCACCAACGCAACATTCCGTAAGCTATACACTCCTATTGCATCATGAGTGTTATCCGTCGGAAGATATGACGTTACTGTATTCGCGTCACGGATGTTTTGGTGGTTAGCAAATATATTACGGTAAATGATAGTTTTAACGTTGATTCTTAGTAATGGAAATGAAACGAGTTTAAAATATACTTGAGTCTTGATTTTGTTTCAAAAATCAAAACAGCGTGTTGTCTACCTAATATTAAGAGAGCTAAGGATACCAATAATAAAATTTGAATAGATTATTTATAGACATACCGTTCTACCGGCAATTGTGAGTGTTCCGAGGAACTAATTGACCTGGTGTACGTCACCCTTTCTTCATCGCACCACTCGCCGAAGGATAAAGTTCCAACCTTATTAACTGAACCCGTGGCTATACTACACGGTTCGTTCTTTGTGCTCATTTTTGCCGAGATTGTGCAAAATGTGGAATGAACTTTTTCCTAAGAAATTTACACTGGGTTTGACATGGGGTTTCTCAAAAGAGGTGCAAAAAGAGCTCCTCTAAAGCGATGTATAGGCGGCTCCTCTGGTGTTGGAAATGTCCATAGGTGACAGTGACAACTTTCCATCAGGTAGCCTGTCACATTGTGCTCATTGGCTTAATGTATAAAAGATTTCATTTGAAGCTGAAGATAAATCCGTTAAGGGCTACACATGTGTTAATATCAGCTTTATCACTCTTTTCGAACTGAATAGTAGCTATTTTATTAATATTCAAAACTTCCTCAAGTCCATTAATAGCAAATTTAAATAATGCTTTACATAACGTTACGTAACTTCAACATCTATATTCGTCACGACAAAGCGAATCAATAAGTCTGCCCGTTGCGTGTGGCCCTCACATAAAAAACATCTGATAAAGTATCTACGGCTCACGTGTTTATTGTATACATTAGTTTAGTTCTGCGAGGGGTTCCGCTTTGACCGAGTTAGAAGTTTTATATAGTATTTGTTGAACCTTCTGCTTCCCCTGGCCGTTTAGGGCCATTAGCAACAGTACCTATTGTTGTTATGACTATGACTTTTTGTTACGAAGCAACGTTGGAATAACTTCAAGGTACTGAACTTTTTAGTAGATTTTAAAAATACACAGTGCTTTGTTTAATCCGAAGGGTTGAGTATACATAATTAAGTATGAAACGTTTTTAGTCTAGTCCGGAGTAAAAGTTAGGACCTAACTTTATAGGGGTAACTACTTGAGCATGAATATCTTTAACGATATTTACATTTGCACATTTGAGTGGTGTCATAAATGAATTTCTAATAACTAGATTATCTACCTCTATTAGTATTCAAACTAGAGAGAAACATGACACGAGAAAAGCCTATACCACGTTCACTGAGATTTGACATCAATAATTTCTTTGTAATTTAAGTGCCTATCTTCTAACTTCACAGTGTCTCATATTTGTATATACTTCTTCTCAGAAATAAGTTATTTCCAAAAAAGTACGTTCTTTAAATATCCACAACCACAAAAAAGATATTACTTGTATATCCGAGTTGGCAAGAGTAGACCTTTGGGTTGCAATGATGCAGAATTTATGGTGTAGGCGGTACCTGATCCCAATGGTGCAGTAAATCTTTACAGAACTGTTTTCTTCCAACTTCCAATCTGCTTCATATAATTCCCGTATAGTTACATTGAACTGATCTCAAGTATATTTAGATATACTTAAATATATATCGCATGTATGTTGATTTCAAGGTCAAAAATTTCCAAAAAAAATTAATTTGGTTGAATTTTTAGATTTATCCATTACCGGTTGACAGTATTTCTGGTGGCCTGTATCCTTGTCGATTTCCTTTATCATACTTACATTCTAGTCACAAAGTCTTCAAGTACGCTTAATATTTATATTTCATAGACATTTGAGAACATTATAAAATAATCATCATCATATACCCACCATGATGAAGCAAGTGCAAATTACTTAGCAACTATGTAAAAATCTATGTGATTTAAATAATCTTGCGCAATCATGAAAAATTGGACTAAAAGGTTTAAATTGAAATAAACTTCCCTTCAAGTTCAAGCGAAATATTGGTCACTTCATCTGACATAACATCATAGATACAAGTCACTGAAGAAAAACCCATCTACTCTCACCTCTAATGAAGAACCTAAGCCATTCCCAAAGTTTAAACTATCACCCAGTAACTAGAATTCCTTTTCTAAAAGTAAAAAATGACGGTACTTAAATAAACAAATCTATGTAATGATAGTTTGACGAACTCCGAACATAAGGTCGCTCGTAAAATCTGTACTTAGTTTAATCAGAGCTCCAACTGTAAGGCCGGGTTTTATCTCCCATGAAACAGTAATTGTAAATTAGTTTCAAATTGAATTGCGACTGGAACGACAAATGAGTGCTGTAAAGAGTGAAGGTGCTTGAAGTTGAGTGATAGCCTCATTCAACTTGAGGCATCTTAAAGTTAAGCCTAAGGTCGTTTTAGTTACGTACTATTCGCAAACTTTAATTAATTAGTCGCAACACCTGAAATTCCTTTAAAATTTAATGGAATTTTTAAAATACTTCCATTTATACAGTTACCTTTAGTTTACTTACTGTTTTTCCTATTTTCATGTTTTATGGTTTATATTTAATGGGTTCTAGTTTTTTAATAAATCTTATATCTCGCTATATTAAAATTATAGAGAAGAATGAATGTTCCGCCAAGCGGGTCGTCAACGAATGCAATAGAATTCGTTTTAATTTCCAAAATTACGTACGTAAGTACTTGTTTTCCCTTTTCAATTAATTGTTATTAAGCAATTGGGTCTTTCCTTTAATATTATTTTATCTTGATTAAAGATAACCTAAACCTTTGACCTAGTTGACCTACATTACCTTTCTATTTCCCATAAAATAACCCAAACAATATTGGTCATCAAGTATGAACCAATCGTAAACGGAAAATAACCTTCATATCGCCTACATGCCATTAAACTTTTTACGATGGTACATCGACACCAGAAGAACTTATAAGCCATAAAGCGACAATTTATGATGGATGATATGGAATACTTGACTTACATAGGTTACCTAAGTTCGTAAAGTTAATGTCATGAAAGTATTAATTGGAAATATTTTTTTTAATTAATACGCTATTAAGCAGCAGTCACCATGCCAGTCTGGCGCCCAATGGGTTCAGGGTTCGATGTCCGACCAGACCAGTTTCTGGGTGGGTGTTTGTGTATTCGTCTTTGAGGCTCCATGGCACCCACGCAATAGGAGAAAATTCTATTGGGACTATGAGAGTAGAAAGTAATTTTGTTTGTTTGTTTGTTTTTAAGGCAAAACTATTGTTACTATAAACGTTCTAGTTTAGAATAGCAGGAAGCAAGAGATGAAAACTGGTGGCATAGGCAATAAAGATTTGAAAGTTGACGTTTTTCTAGATCTTCTGTAAATATGTACAGCTAAGTGCAGTCATCAGGAGTCGATAAGACCTATATCCAGCAGAAGACTAAAGGTCTATAGATGTAACGTATTAAAATAACATATTAACATTATTTTGTTCGCGTTATTATTCTGGTTGTAATTATTCAGACTTTTGGAAGTGGAAGAAGTGGAACGCTTAAATTCAAAACAATTACAACTTGATTTCTAATCGGATCGCATGTGTTTCAGCCAAACATTTACTAAAGAGTATTTAAATGGTCTTCTAATCCTATCAGAGAAACTAATTTTAAAGCTAGTGCCGCTCACAAGTAAATCTAATTAAGACCTAATTCGGACAACTTAATGAACCTAAACCAAGATTCGTTGTGTTGGGTGTTCCGGGACCGAAACTAACGCCTCACAAATTTTATTACCACTACCTTTTTATACAGTGGCCTATTAAGGAGCTTCGTGTCAACCCATTATTGTCTCATTGCTGGGCACAGGTCTACTCTCACTGTGAGGCATTTAGGCCTTAGTCCTACGCACTGGTCAAGGGCGAATTGGTAGAGTTTTGAGAACTTTTAACAACTCTGAGGTTTCCTGGCGCACATAAATCAAAGGTGTGTGCCTGGGATGTGAATCTCGGACCTCGCGATTGAGAGACCAAGTTTCAATTAGGCTTCACTGCTCATTAGGCTATCACTACACACTAAAGGGCTCAACATCCCGTTATTGGGCTGTCAGAGCTTGAACGGGTATTCTGTAACTTCTAAAACGAAATAGACGAAAGCAAGACCTAGAACTCTTCTTAAATAGCCGGGAACTAAACTTACAATCGTTAGCACAGTCAGATAGTTTCAGTAGACAGTTATAACAAACATGATCGCTATCGTGATAATGCTATTTTTGTAAGATCAGATGAAATTATCCAGACCAGAAATAAGGTTCGTCCATCAAATTTATATTTAGTTTCAGCTGGAAATATACGTAGTATTCTCCGTGCACTGCATCGATGGTAAGTTTCGACTTATTTATTTTTTATTATTACTCTACACAAACTTTACAGAATCCAACGTTACAGTCCGTTACAGTCCGTACGTTACAGTCAAACGTTACAGAGTCCATTGTACTTATTTAACTACATACCTTTTCAACAAAGCTCCAGCCGTAGGTACCAACTACGCAATACGCCAAGTTCTGGATAGAAATTATTGGGCATACTAGGGAGGGGTAACTCCTTGTTTAACTGCGATGACATAACCCCCGCTCCTATAAAAGCGGTGCGCTGCTGTCTTTTTAACGAGGTGTAACAGACTTAACATGTAAAATATATTAACATACAACATAATTATAATATTTTAAAGGTGATAGAACCGTTGTTAATCGACTACACCGGCACCAACGCCACACCTATCTTGCCTTATCTACAGAGGTCAGCGCTGGAGTGTTCTGGTTTGAAAGGTGTGGTAAGGGAGTTCCAACTTAGTCCTCAAGGGTAGCAAGGCATGAGTGATCGACCCCAATTAGGCCTGTGATCTGGGGTCGATTATAAGTGCCCATGGGTGGTAGTGGCCTCTTGATGTCAAGTGGGATGCATTCTTGCTTGATACTTCCATAAAAATACATTGATACTTTGGGCATCTTATATAGCATTATTAACAGATATCCATGCGTAGATGTGCAGTCATCACATTACTTGTAAACAGACTACGTCTACTCAAATCAAATCAGTAATTATCTCAAAACACTCATGCGATTAGCACATCAGTCGTATAAATAAATTTATGACGATTCGTCATATTCCTAGAAACTGTTCAAGAAGATTGCAATTGTTTACTTGTTTTACAATCGAACGGACTGCGTGTGCTTTTAAAAATAGATTCGCTATTTTTGGATATTTAAGACTTGATCTGGTAGTTAATTGAGCTCATGCTTACTAACGACTTTTGTCAGATAACTGTACTTTTGGTTTATGGAAACTGTGTTATTAGCAGTTTAGTATAGCTTCCAAATCAAAATATGACTGTGTCAATAATAAAATTAAAGCCTGTTATACGAAATCAGACATCATCAGGCAACGTTCTCTTTTGAGTGAGTGAAAGGTATTTATTTCTAGCTCAAATAACTAGTTTAATATAAAATTGTGTTCCTAGATTAATGGTGTAGCGATCGATAGTACCAAAGCTGTCTCATGACATCTAATCGTTATGGAAATATTTTAGTGTCTGAACAAAATTATACCATTAGATGACAACATTCATTCACCTTGGATCCTGGAATGTAGTAACATTTGCAGTAGCTAGTTTCAGTGCTCTAATTATCTTGCAAACGTTTCTTTGTATCACAATATGCGAATTCAAAACGAATGCCAGAAACAAAAGGTGATACAAAATTGTGTATTTACACACATACGAGAGTTTACGATCCAATAATGTTTAATCTGCGCAGTAAAATGAGAGATTTTTGTATCTTTACGACCTCATAAAATGGGCTAGGCAGTCGTTAACGTGTGGTCCAAACGATTGGATGAATAGTTTAATTGGATACGTGTCGCTGGAGCGATATGCCAGATAGCTTATGGCCTGCCAATCGTTTAATCCGTTGAGCTCTTCACCCTTGTCGAACCTTCGTGGTCTTTTATCACTTTTCCATCCTAATCTTTAATTTCGCCTTATTCCTTGTTACCGTACTATCTGAACCTAAGGCTCATGACCATAAAACCATAACTATCATTAACATTCTCTGGAATAATATCAATCAATTTGGTCCATCATACCAATCCATCTACGGCATCTACCCATCCATAGACATTTAATTTCATTCGAAATTTAATCCGATACTAGACTAGACTTTAGACCAATACCTTAATTCAAAGTTTCAAGGACAACATCAGTTCGTAGTTCGTCGGATTGACTATCCAATAATAATTACTCTTGATGAGATTATCTATGTCTGAGATTGGACTAGTCTGAAGTTTAGTTATTAGACATAATGAAATAGACATATCTAATAAGAAATTCTTTACCTCGGTTTTATTTTCCCACGTTTTCATAAAAATACTAGAATTTTATTCCTCCAATCCCAAAGCAAGAATAGGCAGTAATTCGTTTAATTAGCCCTTACAAGTGAAGCTAAATTAGATAAAGGAATTTTCAGTATATTTTCTGCCATCCGAATATTCACAAATGTGGTTTGCTTCCATTCCAAAGTCTACTTTCAGCTTTTCGTGAAATGAAATCGACTACTTATATTTTGCGAGCTCATCTCGTTACGTAAGACACTCAAGATATTAAAACTGTTTCTGTTGAAGATGTTCGCTTGCTCATGGGTGAGTATAATTGTATATGGAAAAGGATTTGATAGATAAATATGGAGGAAAAGGATATGTATAGGCAAATATGGATTTTTTATAATTATACATAGTGATAAGGTACACAGGCTACCTGATGGAAGTAGTCACCGACGCCTATGGACATTTGCAACACCAGAGGAGTCACCAATGCATCGCCTCCATTGAAGAAGAGCTCTTTTTGCACATATTGTTGGAGTGATACTTTATTGAAGATTTTGATGATATTTTTTGGGATTTCACGTGTCATATGTGGTTTTGTTTTGGTGTACGTTGTGTCAAGCAGTTCTAAAAAAGCGTGGATAAGTATACTCTACACTGCATTGTTGCAAAAATTTTGGCACCTCTGTGATGTCACTTCATATCTAAAGAAGCTTTTAACTATATTTTACTATTATACGTGTAGGTAAAGGTCGTATTTTTATTACGTGGCCTACATTAATATTTAGGTAGTAGATAGTTAGTAAAATAAATGCAACTATTAGTAATTTGCCTATTTTTCATTCCTTTTCAATTTTTACTAATGGTATTCTACTTTTTTGGTTTTATATCCAAAAAAGTTAATTTGCGAAATAAATTGTTTCTATTACAATTCTTTAAGCTCAGTAATCCGTCTTTCTCATCAATCTTATTTCTCTTTTCATGAGCATGATTACAAAAATCCATAAAAATCGCTCGTTTAGTACGAAAGTTAATCTCAGATCTAGTTTTGTACATACTTTCATTATTCGCTCCAGCAACCCCAGATAAAGGTGGGGTCGCGCTCCGTTGAATCCTTTATTCAGAACTACCTATGTCTGACATTAGCGTTATACCCTCGGGCCGTGAGAATGTATCTCGTTTGTGTTTCATTTTCAAAGAGCTTGGCTTTTAATTTTGTATTTCCTCAGCTCTTAATTAGATTTTAAGCACATGTTCATTGTTCAGCTCATGTTATTAAAAATTGACGAAGCATTCTCGCTAGCTTTAATTAGTAAAAATACTGCATGAATTTCGAATCAATTTAGACATAAATCGATAACTTACTGATTCATACTTTTTGTGATAGGAGGATTCTTATATCCTACCTATTTTTTTTATAGTAAGTGTATATCGAAGGTTGAGTATTGAGAGTAGAATATACAAAAAAGTCGTACTTAGATTGGGCACAGACTTAAGATGAAATTGATAAATGTATTTGCCCTACCACAAACTTCATCCAACTCATCTACAATTAACTTTGCTTATTACAAGTATATTTAGTGTGCTGGCTCACATCACTACAATATTTAGGCAACAAACAGTAGGTTAAGTAAACCTGGCTATGATTTTCGATACGCAAACAGCCGAGAGCTTCGAAGGCATCGTACATATCGATTAAACCTTTTCCAAGAAGTGACAAAGGCGTCTAAACATAAATAGGTCAGGTTACCCGTTGTTAAAAGTGACTAGCCTTTGCCTCTATCAACCCTGACAATCTAAACGGTTTGGTACCTTGACGGCTATTGATATACTAGGGCGCAAATGTTTACTGAATATTATTTTATAGAAGTGGCATGGAATATTTTTAAGAAACCACTTTCGACGCTTCCTACATCCATAGTAGAGTATTCTCCCGTGTCGTAGGTGCCATGGACACACAAAAACAAATACACAAACACCCAGACCCAGAACAGAAATCTAAACTCATTCAGATATCTGTCTCGCTCGGAACTGAACCTGGGACACTGAGCGACAGACCGGTATGGTGACCGCTCTACCACGGAGGTCGCCATATTTCAAGAAGTAGAACTAACAAAACATCATACAGGTCATTGTGTCAGTAGTCACTGGCATCGTTGGAGTATTTGGTATGGATTGGAGGCGTATTTAAGGTCTATAGTAGGCGTTCCTACACTTGAATAGAAGTTGAAACGCAGAGTAAAAGTATAATGTTTTGCCTTATAATGAGAATGGCTTCGAAATGCGGCCCTTATATCTTAAAATGATTTACCCACCCTTCGTCTATGATTGATGGATGTATTGTCTGTAGTAAACCGGAAGTCCTTACGAAAATAAGAAATCCTTACACAATCTTCTAAGTGAAAATTTTGTAAGGTCAAATTATCTAGGGCTGTGGAGCTGTTGATATAAGCTTAAAAAGTTTTTATCAAGAGTAACGTAAGAATTATTTAATTTGAAAAAAAAATGTAGTGGAAAAAAATCTTTGTCGATATCACAAAATAACTTTACATCACACAGTTAGAGCGCGTTTCCTGTCACGCGTGTGTACGTCAGCACGCGTACGCGCGTCCCGTGTGCTCGCATGCCGCTCGCCTATCATTTCATATGCACATACACATGATTCATAAAGAGACTGCAGCTAGTTCATTTATGTTTTCTTATGACGCGTGCGTAACCACGCGCGATAGGAAAAGCGCCCTCACTTCATGATATGGCATTATTTTGTGATGTCGACAAAGCATTTCCAATTTGTGATGTTTTTATTTTTTATTATCTTGGCTTGATAACACAGCGTTACTTCAGATATTTTCCTCATTCATATCATTGATTTCATAAAACAGTTTAACATCGGAAGGAAACAATAAATTTTCTTCAAGATAACGCAATTTCGTCTTGTAACACCCTTGTTGAGGGAATTTGCATAATTATGCCATGGGGATTGGATGATCCCCTGTTAAGGGATAATATTGTCTTCTATCCTTATTACCTAAAGCGTTCCAAATATCCTAATTCTGGTGTATGAAAATGCTCAAAATTACTTTAATAAGCTTCAGTATTTTATATTATACGTATGTACAAAATTACATACTTAAAGTGTCAAGATCAAGACGAATATTTTATTGTGTTTTGCATAAAATTATTATATCAGGGTAAAGCAAAAAGGGGAAGTTTATTAAGAGATTTTACTACTTGCATCAGTAACTTAACTTTACAATTGATCAAATAAGATAATGTTCAGAACTTAATATAAAATTATACCTCAATGTTACGTAAAGAAAATTTATGTGTAAGTACTGAGCATTGAAGAAAGATAGTTGTATGAATTTCAATGAAATATCAAGAAAAAGATATTTCCATATTTCGACGAATAGCCGTACCATTCCATAAAAAGCAAACTGAATTGAAATGACATAGAATTACGAATATCTTTACAGTCTCATCCTTAGAAATATCTATGTTACATAATCCATTTTCATTTTTATCTTTTGTCTCATCTCTTAAGTTAACCTTAAATTGCTACAAACCCTTTAAGCCCCACAGTAGAATTTCTCGTGTGTCCTGGACACACACATCCACGAATACACAAACTCCTAGACGCAGAACAGATATCTAAACTCATCATTTGCATATCTGTCCGGCCGGGAATCGAACCCGGGACCCATTGCGTATCTGACCGATATAGTAACCGCTCGGCCACGCCAGTCGTTCCTTTTTCTCTTTATCTATTTCATATCACAAGTACCTATGCCATTTTGTACGAATATCCTATGGACCTACTCAAGTATAACTTCAGAAAACTATTTAGATGAACCGATAAGGGCAGGCACTCGAAACGGTGGAAACCTGCCCTATATTTTGCATAATCTTTTGCCCTTACAAAAGGTTAGTTTTCTCGCTTCATTGTCATGTTATGGCCTATCAGTTTTTATGGCACGTCGTTTGAATATCCAATAATATATTTCGTGGCGATAAAACTTTGTGATAGGCGAACGTCACACCTTGGCGCTATAAACTATTTTCATATACAAGTTTTTGTAACTATACTAAAGCTATTTATGTCGTAGTCATCATTAAATTAATGTCGTGGACACACACAGTCACGAATAAACAAACACCTAGATGCAGAACAGATATCTAAACTCATCATTTGAATATCTGTCCGGCCGGGAATCGAACCCGGGACCCATTGCGTATCAAGCCGATAGTAACCGCTCGGCCACGCGAGCCGTTACTTTTCTCTTTATCTATTTTACATCACAAGTACCGATGGCATTTTGTACGAATATCCTATGGGCCTACTCAAGTGTAACTTCAGAAACCTATTTAGATGAACCGATAAGGGCAGGCACTCGAAACGGTGGAAACCTGCCCTATATTTTGCATAATCTTTTGCCCT
>DWPV01006926.1:0-11107 GCA_018251915.1 Urbanus proteus proteus
ATAAAAAATCCAATTAAAATGAGCATTTTCATTATATATTTTGCTTTATTCAGGTCCCCAGACGGTACCGTGACAAGCGTGGACGCCACTCCGAACCTCGAGAACAAGGACTATAAGAAGACACTGAAACTGACCTGGCTGGCAGAGACGCCAGAGGCACCGCCGGTTGAGGTCTTCTGTGTTTATTTCGACCACATCATATCGAAACCATTGTTGGGAAAGGATGAAGACTTCAAGCAGTATATTGGACACAAGACCAGGGTAAGTGGACTTTTTTAACTTTCAAAAGTATAACATGTTTTAATCATTTGAAACAAATTTCAAATTGTATAAATTTATCTTCTAACAATGTACTTGTAAAAAGCTATATTATACATTGCTTAACTACTCTGAAAACACTGTTACTATATCTAACTACATTGATGTTTTATGATATAGAAAAAGTGGTGTCACCACATTGATAAGTGGAAACATGATAAGCTTTACCAACTTCAATATTCACTACCACACATAGTATAATGATTTACTTTACATTATCATGAGTTGCGGTTGTGATTCGGGGAGTGATAATGAGTCTATTAAAATAATGCTTAGTATAGTCTTCAATGTCTGTCAATCTTGAATTGCATACATTTTTTAAATCTACAGCATATATAGAACTTTGCTTCAATAATACCAGATAAATAATGTTCAAATTATTCAAAAACATTTTTTTTCCTCGCAGTGGGAGGTCCCAATGTTGGGTGAGCCAGAGCTAGCTAAGCTGAAGGTGGGCGACATCATCCAGCTCCAGCGACGTGGTTTCTTCAAAGTGGACGTGGCGGCCGCCCCGCCGTCCCCCTACACTTCACGGAGCACCCCATTGGTACTCTTCCATATCCCGGAGGGACACACCAAGGAAGTACCCGGACAGGTCAGTGCTGATTTTTATTATATACAGCTGTGCATGTGCATACTGGCACGGTTGTTACATTACCGGTCTTACCTGAAGAACTATTTAACTTAGACAGATAATAATATTTATCCTCTTTAGACTCTTTGTTGGGACTTGTAATTACATGTATAAATAAATATGAAAAATGCGTAGGCCTCTTTATGCACCAACTGACTGGTGGCAGTCCTCCACAGTTCAATTTGCATTTGCATGTTCTTTCTTCCCAAGGACGTGCAAGATATGGAATGAACTTTCTCCGTAGATATTCCCGGAGCGATATGTCATGGAGTTCTTCAAAAAAGGTGCAAAACGAGCTATCCTTCAAAGCCAGCGATGCATTGGCGACTCGATGAATTTTTATAGGCGACGGTGATTACTTTCCATCAGGTAGCTCGTCTGCTTATCGTTAGGTTAATTTTATTAAAAGAAAATAGATATTGCATAGCTATGCAATTGCGAAGGTGGTTTCCAACACCCAGTCTTGCACCCTTAGTTACATTCTCTAGTCTACATCAATATTACATCAACGATATTCTCTAACAACAAAGCTAAGTAGTTAGATATCTACTACTTCAATATAACTAGGTTGTATTTAAAGTCTTTAGACGTACCAATGACTAGCCTGGAGAGAATTTACTGCCACTAAACTTAAGGCATGGTATGGAAATATTCACAAACAACTCGCAGCAATGTATATGTAAAATAAAATGTGTCCGCGCTGTAAAAGCATCAAAAGAGGAATAAGATTTGGCTGCAATGTAAAAATCCACTAAAACTCATTTAAATTTTCTCATATTTTGCTGCCTCTCGATTTGAAAACAACATTGGAATGTACAAAATGTCGCTTCATATGTTACGTTTTAATTTAGAAATAAAAATATTATTTAAATATATCTTTGTTTTCACCTTCACCCCTTTTAGCCTTTATAAGAAGGTAACATACCGTTTTAATGTAGTTTCATAGTGAGCAGCAAACGAGCATTGACTATTTGATAGAAGTAGCAACTGCTGAACTATCACTTTGGAAAATTGTTGGAAAGCCATTTTTATGAGTGCCCATTGTGTGGATATACCTAGTTACCTAGTACACCCATCAATAAAGCACCACTACATATTTTATAAGTTAACTATGAAGGGCTATGGGCTATGTATCAATGTAGTTTTTTTTATCGACTTCGCCATTCGACCATTCAATAGTAGTTTGACTTAGAGAAATCAGAGAATGTATGGAATAAAGGTATTATTTTTTTAAATAAACCCTTTCCTTTAGTTTAATATGTATGGTTAGTTTCCAGAATTTGATTTTATAAATAACATTATCGAATGCCGTAATAATACATTTATCAGTAATCCTTATAATTTCGGATATCCCCATCCATGCACACGTGAAAAATTCACCCTGTATATCCCGATCTGACCATTTGAATATTACTATTTTGCTCATGGAGAATAATGTTTTTTTTTTATATATTGTCAGGAATGAATTGCCCTTTCTTATTTTATTGCTTTCAATTCAGTTTTTCTCTTAATATGAAACGTTCTTACATTTTGCAAAAATAAAACATTTAAAAACAATGCAATTGAAAAGTAAAATAAAATGAATAGTTACAGTATTAAATACAATTTTACAGTAAGATACATAAAAAGAAAGAACAAAAGCTAATCAACTTAACATTTTAATAAATGGACACTTTCTTAATCATATTGAGTAATTAACTATAGTTTTGATAAATTTCAACGTTAACAATGTGGTCGCTACAAACAAATCAACAACACATACATAAAATTAAATTTCTCATTGATAACAAAATAGAATAACACGATTTTTTTTCTTTTAGGTACACTTAAGTTACAGTGCAGTCTTAATTTACTTTTAGGAACATAGAAAGATAAAACTTAATTTGACAAGCTTCTTTAAATTATAGTAAGCGATGTGTCACTAACACATACAATAAATAAATAAGTAATTAGTAAGTAAACCCGTTGCATACTGACAACGTACACGCACGTACCGACACGTACATTTACGATAACGTTAAACTAACAAAAACTTACAAAACAATATGGTTTCACCCATAAAATTAGAAATAATCACGGAAGATCTCAAACACTTAAGTATTGATTTCACCACTTACCACTCTTCATACTTGTAAGCATCATAAATGAATGTATTTTCAAATACATATTCTATGGATATTCTGTATCTTGGATGCATGACCAACATTTTTTCTAACATTGTTATAAATCTAGTAAGTTTTTCCATATCGCAATTCTTTTCGGCCATGTTCCTTTGGGGAGCCCAATAATGGCGGTATGTATCATATATTGACTTACGAAGTTTATTATTTTGTATAACATTTTTTAATTTACTTATTTTCTGAAACAGAAATGTACGCTTAGTAGGATAAATAATATAATTCAAGATAAATGTGAGAATTGCACATTGGCCTGTAATAAAGACAAAATGTAATTGCTCGAGTTGACGGGGGCTCTGCCGTGCCCCCATATACTCTTACTTTATGATTAAAAGCTTCCGCTATTTAAAAAGCTTTTATAAAATACAACAGTTTTTTGCAACAATAGATAAAAATCAACATGACATGTAATATGCTTGATATGCTTGTAGGATATTTGGGTGGGGACACATCGGTGTCCAATTGATAGGTTCCCGCCAATAATGTACCATTCAGTTACCTACTACATATTTATTTTGCATCGAATACATCATGTATTTATTCTAATGCTTTTAAGAATAATATTTGTAAATTCCTAAAATTGATAGAGTGCCAGAATCGAATAGACGTCGTTGGTATTTAGTAAATCTATAGGCAATTAGGACTGTGTATAAAACGGTCGGTTTGGGTTTTAAATAATGTTTTTACTCACCTGTCCCAGAACTCCAGTTTTTCTCATGAATATTGTACCTGAGAAATGCTTGTGAGCAAATCTAGACTTTTTGATCATTTCAGTTGGAACGGTTCCAAGTGTACAAATCTGTTTGTATAAAATATCATTGTTGAATACTCCCGGCAACAATTTTTGATTAACCGCCATTTCATAAAGTACCATGGCTGTCGACCATACGTCTATTTCATAACCAGCCGAGTACCCTAATATCAATTCTGGTGCACGATAGCTCGCAGTTCCAACACATGGTAGAGGGGTTATTTGGTTTACATATCTTAACTCATCAAATCCACACAGTTTTAGTGTTGTATTAAAACTGTTGATTAAAATGTGCTGGGGTTTAATATCTGAAAAATATATTAATGTTTAATTAAGAAATTTATTTTTCGAACTTGTAATATATAACCGGCAAGTATTATGAGTTAGTGGTAAAAATAATTTTACCTGTATGAACCATTTTATTGCTTTTTAAAACCATCACAGCTGTCACTAACTGCCTCGCGTATTCTTGAACACTTTCTATACAAAATGGCTTATCAATTTCGTTCAATACTTGATCTAGATTTTTTGCGTAGTAATCCATTAAAATATACCACTTGTTCCCAAAATTAAAGGCGCTTACTAAATATATAGTAAACAGATCATTCTTGGGTCTGCCATTTTGAAGAGAGTATAACATGTGTTTTTTGTGCATATCCATTGAATGATTTTTGCTGAAAATAAGAAAACATAGCGAATTACATTAATTGTTTATGAATCTTATCATTTTTATATCATTATTTTATAAGGGAGATACTTTACTGTAAAGATTTTAATGCGTAAAATTTTCCACTCGGATGTTTACATTTGAAAATTCTGGAGAATTTACCCTGATGAATTATTGTTAATAAAGAATATTTTGTGCCCAAGTAAGCGAACATTCTTTGTTCCAGTTTTGTTGCTAAATCCGTATACATAATAGGTTTTTTACAACTATTCGTAGTCAATGGAGCTAGTAATAGGGCTTTATTATTTATTTTTTCACCATCAAGTGACGTGGCAGTTTCGGTTAAGGAATCCTTGGTGGCTTTCGATTTACTTGTGTCTTTGATAACTTGTTTCTCCGTATTTTGTCCTTCATCGTTCATGTTTTTAGGATCTTTGTATATGTCTTGCCCCTGTTTTTCGGGGCTTGTGGGCCTGTTATTTACTATGTTCACGTTAGATGCGGATTTCTTATGTGCTTCGCTCTTATCCTTTAGCTCATTTTCAATTCGTTCAGGAATAACGTGCTTCATGTCAGGAAAACTAGTTTTGACATTACTTTGACTATCTTTATTTTCCTGATGCTTAACTTCAATACATTTATTAACAGATTTAGCTTTTGCATCATTTTTCAGTTTATCTGAAATTACGGTTGTTTCATCTTCATTGCCTCTAAAAACATTCCCACTTCCGACGTCTCCCTGTTCAATTTTTCTGTTAGATATATAACTTTTAGTTTGACTTTCACTATCATTAATGTCGGGCTGTTGTACTACTGTATCAGTCGTTTCTACTTCATTCTTACAAATATTAGCTTCTTCTTTTTGAATGTCACATTTCTCAATAGCTTCAATTTCTCCGTGGTCAAAATATTGGGCATGACTGTCGGAGTTATCAATAGCGTTAGAAGCACCGTTTAATGCATTTCGAACTATTTCTTTTTTATAAATAGCTATATTATCGTCAGGGTTTGCGGATATTATTTTGTTTTTATTTTCTTCCTCAATTATCTCGCTACATTTTTCAGTTTTAGTGTCAGCGTCTAATGCGTCATTATTTATAACATGTCTATTGGTCTTGGTTTTGTTTCCCTCCTCATTATTCATAGTAATAGTATCTGATCTCAAATTGTAAGTAGGAGGGCCTTGTTCATACATTTCTTTATTTCCACAGTTAGATTGAGTATCATAAGTATAGTCTGTTGCTACATGTGAATCCGTAGAAGTGGCTATGATGATATCTTCTTTTTCTTCTTTGATTTTTATAGGCATATCTAATTCATAGTTCGACATTACGCTTATTTTATCACTAGATTGTGTATGATCTAACATAATATAGTTATCAATGCTTGAATTGCCTGTACGTATATTGCTACTGAAAAATAAATTGAGTTTTTAGTACTCTGAATTAAAGTAAAACTAATTATTCTTGATTTATAAACAAAGCTTCATATTTAAACTTTTTACTTAAAAATACGTTTTAGACGGTTATTTATTACAATTATTGACAATGAGCTTAATTTTGTAATCGCCATTTTAACTTTTTTTTCACCATTAACAGTTTTAGTTATACAATTAAGACAATATTACGAACACAAATAATTTAAACCATACCTGGTAAATAATTCAGTGGTACCTTCAATTGATTGCTTTATTAAATCATCATCTTCTTCGCCTTTTAAAATTTTAATTAAATCTAGTGCATCGTTATCATAAGCTCCAGGAAACATGTTAGAGTTAACATTACTAATTTCTTTATTCACTGCACTTTCAAAATTCCTTGCTTCTCTATCACATATATCTAAACTTTGCACAATTTCATCTACATCAAAATCATTAAGGAAATCCAGATCGACGTTTTGTGTCGCACACGCTGTGTTACCTTTGTTAATATCATTACTATTGCATGGTGCTGAAATTGGTTTATTATTACAAACCACATTGATCACAAGCTTAATTTTTCTATACTTTTTAACTTTGTGGGATTCTTTTTTAATAGGAGACTTAATTATTTTATTGTGTTTGGTATTTCTTGGCTTTGTATTTAGTTTCTTTTTTGATGATATTTCCTTTGTATTTTTATGTATTTTTTTCTGATCGCAAACAGCTGAGTTAGTCGGTTCATTAGTATTGATTTTTTTTTTCGAAGCTGTTAACTTATTCAAGCCATTGATGTCATATTTTTTTGTGACTTTCACAACACTTTTAACTGAAGTTACGTGTCCGATAGAACATGGCTGTGTTTTGTACTTAGTCTTTAATTTGTCGTTAGAATAACTTGTTGATGTTTTTAACCTTTTCATACATATTGCGTTTTGTTTCGTATTTTTAACACTATCTTTCATCTCATCTTCTTGATAATTTGATTTTGCTTTCAAAGAACATTTAGATTTCTTGTCGTTATTTAGATTCATTTTCTCGTGCATTAAATTTGGATTATCGGTTGACATTTTAGAAGTCGGCTGTTTTTGAGATTTTACAGCGTTCTCAGGTTTTTTGGATAAGCTATGTTTATCAACCCGTGACGGGCGTCCAGCGCCATCATCTAATGGTCGTTTTATTAAATTACACTTTAGGATACTGTCAGTTTTTAGTTTTTTAGTCAATGTGATGCTATTTTTGTTCTTATTTGTACTCATAAACGTGGTAGGGATCGCATTATTTTTGAAATCATTGATATATTTGTGTGATACGTTATTTACGATTTTGTTTTGGGACTGGGTGTTTTCAGTTGGTAAATATTTTTCTGTATTGTTGCGTTTCTTCGTTTTTTGCGTTTCAATATTATTTTTACAATCCTGGTTAGATTTTTCTTCGAAATTATTTGTTTTTATTATAGTATTTATTTTTTTCGATTGATCACATTTTTCTGCATTTGTAGAACAGGTTGAATTCGGAGTGTCGCTTGACATCATAGTTCCAGGAGTAATTTTGGAAACACATCTTTTAGATGCATTTTTCCGGGGTATCTTATGTTGCTGTAAAACACAATTATTTATATATATGATCATATAGATACGGGTTTGAGCGATGGAAACGGAGTACTTACTACACGTACAAGCGCGTTTACTAAAGTTGTATTTTTGTATTAAAAGACAATCGTAGTAAACTTGCTTGTTGTTGTAAAGTGATGATTTAAGTGAATTGAAAATACAAATAATACTGTAAAGTGGCTTTAGCAGTCCATGCTACATTTACATTGAAAACAATTCATGCATCTGAAAGGCCTTTTAAGTGGAACAATCCTAATTATTATAAATGCGAAAGTCCGTTTATTTGTTTCGTTTGTAACGCCTTCACGCTTTAACTACTCAACCGATCGTTATGCGATTTTGCACAAACATAGTAACGGGTCCAGAAAAGGACACAGAGTATCTTTCACCCCGAAAAAACGTACTACTCCCGAGGGATAGAAAAGTAACTTTTATACCTACGTACCTACATACTTTTACACCTACGGCCACTTGATAAGATTGAATTGCATTAGAACTACACCTGAAGTATACAAATCTAATATTTAACGCGAGCGGATCCGTGGGCGAAAACTAGTAAATGATAAATGGTTCGAGAAAAGTTAGTGAGTGCCCGTACAGCTTTACTTTGCAGGATTCGGCAGGAGCACTTCCATGCTCCGATATGTTTAGATCATAGTGTATAGGATATTTTTGTGTAAGGTTCAACTCTTAAGATCCTTCTAGGGTCCCTATAAGTGTGTCATCGTTAAAGCTAGTGACTAAATTATATTTTGCTCCAAAATATTTATGAACAAAAACTACTTTCAAAACATGAAGATGAGTAACAGTTAATATTTCCAGTTTAAATTATTAAAATATTCGATTGTTATACAAATAAACCGCTTTAATCAATTCTTATGTGTTTGTGTAATAAGAGTAGCAAACAGGTCAGTAGGCGAATATCAGACCATGAAACACCGTACGGCGAAGATATTGTAGACCAACGGTAGGCAACCCCGTCCCACAACCTTCGTCTTACTTTGCGACTTGCGGTCATCCGTAAAATGTCTTCCTTGCATTCTACTGACATTCTTAGAACCTATTTCTGATAATCTTTAATTTTTTCGCCGTAAAGTTTTTTTTTTGCTGGTAATGTTTAGACTTGATCATGCGGCCAGTCATTACCGTAAATGTTCTATGTAACTATTAGGGTCCATAATTACAAAAAAAATGGCACCATCACACACATTATAGCCATTTTAGTTTACAATTTCAATATTACGGTTTTACTCCAGCTTCGATTATTTATCTCCTAACCCTAAGCTTTCAAGTGGTCGTAAGAGGTCCCAAGTCGTAAAAACGATAGCGTCAACACTTATACTATACAAATAAAAAGATTTAAGTGTCTGCTTGTAACGTCAAAATAACAACTATTTACTAAATTCATATGAAAGCATACGACATTATCTATAACAAAAATGCAATCTGAATTGTTTTGTCTGTTTGTTTGTTTGAAGATTTTGACGGGAATTCACTGGAAGATACCTGAAGGTTTAACGCGTAACTTAGGCTAATATAATTTACGAAAAAAAAACACCGCTCCAAGCGCTTGCGGCTGACGTGGCGGGAGAGCCGAGTATCACCTTTTTCCAAATGTGTGCTTTTTTATTTCTTTAACGCTGGTGAAACCACGTGATCAGCTAGTTTAAGCATAAATTAAGTGACAGTGGTAGTTGTACCCAAATGTGAATTAAAATCACACAAGACACAGTTATGTTTTTCCCATATTTACAATTCGGAATAATACACACAAAATACCCTATAGGTATAACTAGGGTTCGCGGTATACTACTTGTATATCTTGATTCAATAATGATTTGAAATGGCGATTTTAAGGTTTTTCGCGCTTACGAAAAGAACGAACGACGATGTAAATATAAACTCTATTTTCAATTATGCACCTAAATACTTAATATTATTAATTAAAGTGATGGCTGTGCGAATAAAATAAGTGCATGTTTCTAAACTTTCTTACCAACTTGCATTTTTTATGTCTAACTATAACAAGTATTGTATTGTACCCACTTTATGTCGAATAAGATACCTTATAGATACTTACCCAAATGGAAGATTGCGAGTCCAAACCAATGCTTTGCAAATATTTCGATGCCCAGCTACCTTTTTTTATTGGGTTTTTAAGCGAATTTATATTTTTATCCACCTTTTTATCGGCGCATGTATTAGGAACTTGCGATTTTCCTTGCTCCTGTAGGAATTTCATGTTTTCGCAAGTCGCGTTATCAACAATAGGAACAAGTATATTATTGCCAATTTTTCGACGTTTGGGCGACGGTGGATTACTTAGAGACATGTTTGGTATGATAACGATGTTCGGACTTTCGTATTGTGAGAAATATGATTTGGTATTCATGCCTAAACTGTAACAAAATAATATTTTTAATATTATGACACGAACATGCTGTTCTCTGAACAATCTGACAAATAGGTTATCACAAATTGCTCAGGCAATTGTTTTTTTTTTATAGTTTACAAAATCAAAAAGGTAAATGTAACTCAAATCTTGTCAAAATACCTACCTCCGTGTCTCGATTTGTAAAGAGATAATGAAAACTACTTTGATCATAATTGATAGCTCTTTTGGAATTAGTTTTAACATTAAATAAATAACTTACCCTTGTCAACACGAGACGTGTACTCACCGGCGTTAAAGACGCAAAAAAGCAACAAACTCGACATTATTATAAAGAATACGCTAACTCAGCCAAACTTCGAGTCTCCGACTGACTTACCATCTGACCAATAAAATTGTAGATTATTATTGTCTATTCGACAGATTAAATACACTGACATTAACTAATGTCAGTTCTTAACAATTTGGATACTTAGACTAATTATCAAAATATCCGAATTTATTATTATTTTTATGTTACCGTCACATATTTTTGATTTTAAATTAGCATAGAACAAAAAGACAAAGGATTAAGGGTCAATTTAAAGTTTTAATGTGTTAATCTTTCAACCCCACTTTTAACATTTATGAGATCAATAATTGTTTTTAGATGCATTGAATATACAGGGTGTCCCAAAAGTCACACGACAAACTTGGGAAGGACAAAGGTCAGGGGCTGACCTCTCAGACAAAAAAAAACACCTCAGTAAAAGTGTCACCGTTTTTGAAATACCTATTGAATATATTTCAAAATTCAGCCCTTTTCATCATTTTTTTACAGTTCAACTTCGTTCAAGTTCAGCTCCACATTACATAAAAAAACTGGTTAATAAGCTTTTCAGAAAGCTCTTAAGGTTTAATATTTTTATATAGTAAAAAAAAGTTACAGCTGTTTACATTATTTTCTCGTAATCGCATTTTTCTCTAAAATACGAGTAAATGTCTATATATGATAAATGTACGTATAGGAGATAAAATGTCGAACTTTTTATGGTCTACCACTTTGGTTTGAAATATTTTTCTCTAAGGGCTAATTTTTCAATGCTCGGATAAAAGTACGAATAGCTACCCAAAGAATAAAGTTATTTGACTCTTTATT
>DWPV01006927.1:0-11107 GCA_018251915.1 Urbanus proteus proteus
ACTGCGACAAGCAGATGCTGTTCGGCTCGGGGCTCAAGTGTAAGGAGTGCAAGTTCAAGTGTCACAGGTGAGCGCTGGGTGTAGCAAGTAATGTAAGCGTGCGTCTGATATATGAGTGGATTTTAATTAACAGTTAATGAGTGCAAGAGTAACGTCTGATACAAGCGTAATACGTTACACGTGCGTGAACTTTCATGTAATGTAATGAGTGCAAGAGAAAGGACATCATTTATTTCGTACCCAAAAATGAATGTGCCGGCCAGAATAAAAATTAGTGGAGTCTTATTGGAAACCATGTCCTGAAGATTTTTTACTATGACAAGGAACGTCTACGATTAACTCCCCTGCTGCTACTAAGTTCAAGTCATGTGCCGTTAACAGAAACTAGTGAAATGTTACGGAAATAATGCCTGCAGACGTCTGACTGAACGTTTACGAGCACCGCCCTGCCAAACCGAGGTAGAATAATACACTCGAGCATTACGTATGATATAGTAAGCAGGTAGGATAAGTAAAACTCAACTTTTCAACATAATGTGATGGCAGATGTTAACTTATTTATCTAGGTTGTTTGTCAACTTTTAAGCGTATTGCACATGACGGTCTATAAATTATAGAAAAAGAATTATTTTTTGTATTTTCAAACTCAAATAGCAGCCTGGGAGTTAATTGTAGACATTCCTTGTCGTCCATCCACTATTTTTTCTTCTGGCCGGCACTTTCATTATTGGGTACAAAATGTTCAAGACTTGAATGATGTCCTTTAGTGCAATGTAATACTATCTGTACAATGACACACTGTTAATATAAAATATACAATTGTATCGCACAAAGTGTGTTCATGATAGAAAAAATATCATATTTATTTTTTAAATTATTTGCAGGGATTGTGAAAGTAAAGTTCCTCCTTCGTGTGGTCTGCCGCCTGAATTTGTGATGGCTTTCAAACAAACCTTTCACAAAGATGGTATGTTTTATGATGGTATTTTTTGTATATTGTTTTTATTTTATAATTTGTTGAAATTAAAATAATAGTAATATAATGTTTACCTGGTTTTGAAATCTGGAATTATTATTTGACCAGAAAAATTGTTACTTATTTATCTTGAACAAAATACATACTAGTGAATGTATGTAGTAATGTATTTTTTTTTTTTTTTTCTTGTGAATAAAGTACCCAAAGGTATTTTATATTAATTACAATCTAGCCTTTTATAGACTAATTAGTAATTCTATGTTGACTTAAACTGCTAAATAATCATTATTGAAGCTAAGCGTCCACTGGCACTGCACTTCTTTGTTCTATCTAATACATAAGGGAGTAGACACATTGTTCTTGTGTTCTATAGAGTAAGTTAGTCACTTTTTCACTAACACTACACTGTTAAATCACTAGCTCAAAGGGCTTAGTCCGTTTGAGTCTCCTCACTAGTTCCGTCGTATCGAGGAGCTGGATGGCCTCGATATTAACGTGATGGTGAAGTCTTTTTTGGTGACTCTCTGCGTACGTACGAATCACTTTTTTTACCAAGTCTACTTTAAGGTCCCGGTGTAGATCTTCATTTCTTACATACCAAGGTGCATTTGCAATCCCCCTAAGTACTTTGTTTTGAAATCTTTGTATGATCATTGAGTTATAATGTTGTGTAGTAAATATAACATAGCGTAAAGACTTATGTAGAGTATTTGTGAATGTATTTTCTGGTTTGGTTTTGGCTTCAATAAGAAGGTGATTAAAAAATGTAGGCAGTATAAAAATCTTATTAAAACTCTATTATTAAAAATATTTATTTGAGTAAGTATTTACTAAGTAGTAAATCGTTAATTCAAAAAGTTTAAGTAAGAAAAATAAAACAAACTATGTGTTATATTTATTTTCAAATTTAATTTCCTTTTAATCTGACAATACCGTAGTAACACGTCGTCGACCACATTCAATACGCTTGGTAACAATAATTACCATATCAAAATGGGAAGTTGGAACTAATAATAATTTTATTATCAAAAACACTACAATTCAGTAATTTATTAGTAATAATAATAAGACTCAAGAGAACACTTACAAACAACGTTAATGGGTAATTTGGTTGAGGTAGATTCAATATTTATTAACTAATTTTATGTTTTGTGGGAACATGAAAATTGAATGATTAAATCTTTACTTATTTTAATTTCTGAATAACTTTAAATCTGTTTTTAAAATTTTATAACTGTAAATATAGTTAGCAGCATAGACAATAAACAACCAATCAACATTTTTAAAACTTTTCCATTCACTCGATCAGCGAACGAATGGTAGAATGATCCGCTCCGTAACTAACCAACTCGTAGATATTATTCTTATACTTATTTGTACATTTATAGTAAATAATCATGTCCCCACAACCCGTTTCGAAAATAAATCTTATATTATTATTAAAAGAAACCGGAACACTTCGATTTACTGTTTTACATTAATATCTAGTAAAGGAATAATTTCAAGAAACTTGATTTTTTTGACCTGTCGTTCGATAGTTCATAATACATATATAATTAAATAATACGGAAATTCTTCTTGAACCATAACTGACTTTAATAATACCAACCCATTCGAGGTTGCTATTATTAAAGTCAAATATGAACTGCGCTTCTAATCTTGATACTAAAACAAAAATATCATGTAAGTTTAATTTACTATGCCCCTACTGTTAAACTATGAGATAAAACAGATTGATTTTTCCATAATTACCATGTAGAATTCTACCGCATTACTATTTAATTTTTTTTATAAATCTTTTGTAACACTGTATATCCAAAAAATCTAAATTTAAATAAATTGATAAGCTATCGCGTTTATAATAGTTTAGTCCCTATACATGGGGGTCTAACAAAATAAAAATATAGGTACGGCATAGGGTCTCGATTTACTCAAGAAATCATTACATAGGACGAATATAAACCAAATTAAATATATTAATTAAAACAGTAAAATGAAAGTGTCCCGGCGTATTATACAACTTCACACAAGCGATCTCCCGGCCGCCCTCCGGCCACGTTATAATTATGTATTACACAACAATGTCTAACTGTCTTCTCTACGTACGCAGGGATTTGCGAACAGCGATCCATTGTAACGATATTCAATGCTTAGAGACCTTAGAGTTATAAAGTACAATTATAGTTATGTAGAAATGATTCAATGTAGGATACAAAGGATTTTTTTTTATAAATAAAGTAATTTAACAAACTTTTCTTATTTCTACGTCGGTCTATGGTAAAGTAGTTATACTAAATCAATCGACTTATGTTCACAAATCCCTTTCAACGCCAAACTATACGCATACCAAATAATGAAAAAACAAAGTATAAAATATGCAAGCTGATTAGCAAACTCAAAAAAAAAACATGTTAAAACGAACGCTGTGGAGTTTTTCAAGGCTCATTCCGTCTCTATCGACATTATGAACGCCACATAACTGTGAGAGAGACGACAACACTTATAATACATCCCCTGAAAAACTCCTGTACTTAAATAATAGAGTTTGGACGCTTTATTCTCTAAGTACAAAATGCTACCGTCAGAAAAATATCGGCTAAACATGAATAGGTACATTACATGTGAGAATTGCTTGAATACATACGCCGCCATCTTGTAACCGTAGACTAAAGCTGAGTTGCCATAAATAAAAACTATTAAACTATTTTAGAAATAAGTAAACTAGTGGTCGATTATAAAATTAAAAATAATTACAATAAATATATTTTGTCAACATTAAACAGAGGACGGGAATGAAAATAATATCCATTCATCACTAAATTACTTGTGACTACAAGATGGCGGACAGAACAACGTTATACAGAGTAATATTTTGGTGCATAAAATTTATAAATACTATAATAACTAAACTATTGCTTTGTGATTACAGGTTCTTATACTTATATTATAAATATATTACTGTGACAACACTTTTAGAGTTGAATGTAAATGTTTTGAGTCGAGGTGGGATATAAAACTGTTATGGAAAATGGAACAAAAAGGAACATTTTTAAAGGCATGTGAAGTATTTTTATTAGAGGTTTTTTGCCATCAACACTAATTTGTACCAATACATCGAATGTTAACGTGAGTAAATCTATCTTCGGCTATAGTATACATTGTATTATATACTATGCAATCATTATTTTAAGAATGTGTTCATTAAATCACCTCATTCAATCAATCCATTCCACGTTACAGAAATGAAGTCGATGTGCTAGAAAAACCTTAGCGAGGAAACTATGCCAGTACTACATTTAATTAAACTAAAACAGTTAAACAAATAACAAAAATGTTAAAATATGTAGTCCCCTAAAAGTATTGCCACGTGAAAACATCAAACATTTAAATATATAATAAACAACATAAAAATCTGGTATGAAAAACTATTGCAGCCAATATGGAATGTGCGATTGTAACAAAGTTGCTGTGTATAAACAATAATGGAATGAAGTACCCGCTCAGTAACGAAACGTCCAGTCTAAAGGAGGCTGATAGATGGCGCTGACTACATTTTATAAAAAAAGTTCAAAAATAATTCTTGTAAAGAATCTACTTCGAATAAAATATTTTTGATTCTGATATTTTTTCCAATTTTGATTACGGTACATGGATGTGTACTGAGATAAATGTTTTGTCTTTGTATTTTTGTTTTAGTATTTTTATAAGATAATGCTTATGACTTTATCAAAATATTGAACTTATAAAATTTATTTTGTTGTAATTATAAACTTTCTTTTGGGAAGTTTTACACTGTTTTGTTGGAAAATAATACGTTTACGTCAAACTTTAATATTTTTTTGTATACTGTACACCATTGTAAAACTTGAAACAGCGCCATCTGTTACGCCCAATAATAATTACCGATCATAGCCTCCCCGAACCGCATTCTTATTAAATATTGTAAAAATCGAATAATTAATATTGCGAAATGAGATTCGAAATTATCTTCAGAGGCACGTATATCAGGCTTTTGATTAATTTATTTTCAATTCATTTCACTCCAAGGACGGACAAGCCAATGTAAAGGTAGACTAAAAAAATCTGTACAGTCAACACTATAACTTAATATCAGTTATTGTAAATCTATTGTAGTGTAATCTTAATATCTATTGCATAAATTGATCCATATTTTTGTTTAATAGTTCATTGTTCAAATATAGAAATATATAGTTCATTTTGATATTATGATATTATTAAAATATAACGGTCGTAATAAATTTGAATTTTCAAATGTTAACGGTATAAAATATAAATGCAATACAGCTCCGCCAACAAAATAAAAAAACAAAACCATTTTTGTACAAACTATACATAGTTGATATTTTTTTTTTATTCTCTAATTATAAGAGAATGTAACGCACAATTTATCGTCAAACGATAAATGAAATAAAACAAATAAAGTTAAGAAAAAACACTACGTCTTTAAAAACAAATACATACTACATAAGTTTAAATATTAATAACAATAATCAAGTGATCCTTAGCAAATATCGTGCTTTTTTAAAGCACAAAAATTATTTTCGATCAAATAAATTCTCCACGAAGCTCGGTTTTGCAAGAACATGGACCAATCTATGCTAGTACAGTCAGCAACGATCTATTATATTATTAATAGTATTTTTTGTACAGGTAACATGTTGATCGGTAAAATTTAACTGTGGTCTTCAACATTATACATATTTTATCTTTATTTTTAAAATTTTGAACGTCGAGTTGCTGACTATGCTAATAGTAGGTATAATGCATTAGTTTTAATACTTATTTTTAAGTTACAAAAATCATTGTACATTATTCAGGTATCTGTTATTGCGATGCGATAAACATTTTGGTTTCACAATAATTACAATAGAATAGAAAATAATAAAAAAACAACAGTGACGGCTTGAAAACTCGCGTAATACCATAAATTGTTACAATAAAAAGTGGTTCAAATAAATATTTATAACACAACCTCGAGTGAACTTGCGAATACCAGCTTAGGGCCTTTTCCTGACACGCAGGTTTGTCCCCGTGCGGTTTTGAACCGCATATGTGTCATGTTCTACAGATGCATCTATACTGGCCTAACACCCTCTGGGTATGGGATTCGATCCCCGGCCAAATCGATATCTAAATGATGAATTTAAATGTCTGTTCTGCATCTAGGCGTTTGTATATTTGTATTTGTAGGTATCCATAGCACCCACGATTCGGGAGAAATCTTATCGGGCTATGAGTGTCAAAATCATTAGCATTTCCTATCATTTAAACCACAGGAACATGGAGAGACTGCGAAAGAATTCACGCATGCACGTGACAGGCACGCGGGCACAAACCCGCGTGACAGGAAATATGCCCCTAGTCACGTTTTATTATACAGCATCAAACAATATACGTTAACTATACTAGTATTACATTTCTACGGTACATTTTGAACATTTTAATTGTCGAAACTGTACGATGTTGTCCCAAAGGCGGTGTTATCTTGTTTAAATACTTCGCTTACTCTATTCGTGGGATTATTGCTATGGTTTAGTCTATGTAGTAAAAATAACTTAACGAGCGCCCTGAAATTGTATTAAACTTTCTGTCCTTACAGTTTACTCGAAAACTATTTAAAATATTTTGTATTTTCCTTATTTCATTTTAATGAGTTTGATCTATTAATCTTCTTCATCAACATTTTATTTCTTACAAAAATAATTTTGAAAAACTTACTTATATCAATTAGCAGAAAACGTTATCAGATTTTGGTTCTCTTTTCCCAGAAAAAATAGTACTTAACGTAGGGAAACCTACTTGAAAATATATAATTCAATTACCATTTCAGTTTCCAAGTAAAGATAGAGGCAAATTAGTATGTAAAAATAAAATTCCAGGGACTCTCAATAAAAATAGCTATAACGTATAATATTTTAAGAATAGATAAAGTTTTAAAACTCAATGCATAATGTCTTAATTCACGACACCTTTGGGACGACACCTCAACAGTTCACATATATGGTGCTTTGTAATATCATAGGTTTTGGCTGTAATTGGTCCATGGGACTTCGTAATTAATAACATCCGGTAATTAGTTTAACATAATTATAGACAACAGCGAAATTCTTCACGCTTAACTGATGTAAAATGTATTTTTATTATGTACTTTAAAATTATTTTAGGGAAAAAACCACCAGCTCGATACTTCGTGCCATTGATGTCAATCGAAACATTAGACCCTGTGATAAAACCTAGCGTCAAAGATAAAATCTAGACTTTAAGATCTAATACTACACCTAAGTTATCTTAGTGTAATTGAAGTTTCAGGTACATAGTCGGCGATTTTTCCTTTAATTTTAAAATTTTAAACTGAGTTTATACTTCATTACTTTATATTATATTTACAAATTGAGAGCGTTTTAAAAAGTTAAACTGTTAAACGAAGAATGAAAGTCACGTGATAAAAAAGCTTAAGCTTCCACGCGAATAAGACTGTACAGACAACAAAAATAACAAAAAGAAAAAATACAAAAAATTGTGATGAAAAAAATATTTTTACAAATAAAATTAAATTATAAAAAAGCGACCGCCTCAACAAAAGAAAGTCGATTGCTCTACAACTAAAAGACAAACTTACAATACCTATATTTTAACTTTTCAAAACACTCAGTCCATATAATTACAACATACAATTTATACACGATAATATAAATTGTACCTAGGTGCTTCGAAAACGAAAACGTAACATAAACGCGTTGGATACGAGAAGCCGTGTGGCGCCATCTACTCAGAGTGAAATTACCGAGAAGTATAAATGCATCTAAAATAAAAGTAGAATTTTCAATCCCTTAATGAGTCAAATAAATTATGTAGATTTGTTTGAAATTATCAGTAATAAAAAACTGATTTTTTATGATTTAACTACTTCGCAATTCGCATAAATATAATTTGAAATTTACATTAGAATAATTAAAAAAAAAATAGTTTATAACCTATATATTTTACAATGTAAGTAAAATTCAGTTACAAGATACGAATAAATTAATATCAGATTATTTGAATACGTCAGAAACATTAAAGATTGAAAATCCACACTTCCGAAAAGGAAAACTACAAGCGCTATTGTGAAAAGCTCAAAGGAATCACTTCTTACGTATCTAGAATAAATAAATAGAAAACATCCTACCACGTGCCTTCAGCTCGGAACGATCGATGGGCATATTACGAAATATTTCAAAAACTTAATCAAACAACATTATGTAACACCTAAAGAAGCTTACAACGAATAAAATGAGGTAGACAAAATTGTGATATGGAATAACGATAGTGTTTAACGTAACGATAAAATAAACGTTCCGTTGTCAATCATCGTGTTATTTATAACGAATAGACGTGCACAACGATATTTCAATTGGCGGTTTGCTAACTTTGTCCTCTATGGGATAGTTTTAACGGAAAATATTTATATTAAAAAAAAGAAGGAAAGAAGGTTCGATCAGGGAGGTATCAGTGTCACACGTATTTTAGTATGAAACAGTTCTGCGATTTAATGAATGTTAGCTCACTATCATATGAGGCGAGTATATTCATTCTTTAGGAGTAGCAACGTATCTGTGATTGACTTCTAAGAACCTGTTCCATATAGAGTGAGGTCACATGCGTCCATAGGTTGCAGTGATCTCTTACCAGGTGAACTGAAAATAAAGTTCCGAATTAAGTCTGTATGAATTACAGCAATCACTTATATGATTTTTAACTTTGAATCACGATTTAATTACTCGTTAAAACGATATATACTTAATATATTACTAAACGGATACATAAAATGGTACCTATTTTTAATTATGTCAAATTTGCAAAAAAAAATCCATAAATGGCTTAAAAATTACGAGAAAAAATCTAATTTTGGTCCAATGCACAATTGAAACGTTAGTCTGCCCGTCTATAGACTTACATTTATGCTCTAAAACATTAACTTTCATTATATTATATCATATATTATAATTATAACGATAACGCGCACTATAACTATTTCAATTTACATAATATCCGTAGTTCGTTGTAACTTTTTTTATTTTTAATAATATCTTTTCCATACTTTATACTTTATTTTTATACTATCTAAATCTTTTTCTTAGGTTTTTAGTTTTGTAAAGAAACGTCTTCGTGTAGCGAATGTAAAGTAGTGAAACTATAACAGGATAATATATTATAATATATAAAACTGTGCGTTCAATTAAATAAAGTGGAATAGACAACTGCAACTAGAAATAATCATATTCAGTACTGGAATGTAACATGAAGGCATCCGATAGCATCTGAGGCTGTACGAGAAAAAAATATCAGAAAAAAATAATAAATACTTTCTCAACATCAATAAATATTCGTTATGTACATGCGAATTCAGTTAAAACTGTTTGGATATTATTTTGGTCTATATTTTGTACGCTCGAGTTGCAAAACAGCGTTCTATTTCGTAGGTTGTTCTGAGGCACTGTTCAACGGTACTTACAAATAACTATACACGTGAAACCGTCACTTCGTGGCGTTAGAAAATATTAATGCGTCTACCCACGTTATTGTCTTGACGCTAATCTCAGGCCGATCGACAACGCTATGTACAACGCCCAAACGGACAACATATTTACACTCCATACAAAACGACTGAAAAAAGTGTTCACGGTGAGTTAAAGGTCTGTACACATCAACGTCTTGCGCGCGAACGATCGCGAATTAAACATTGAGCAAAAACGTTTTAAATCTTTGCGTTCGTCCGAAGCGATCGGAGCTCAAGAACGTCCGTGTACCATTAAGCGAGAATAACTTCGCGCGACACGAGGACACTTTCGACCGACCTACGTATTAACAACTACAATAATAATTACGTATAACGTACCCGTACTGTTTACCGAAATCAGCCTTAATCGAAAATAAGTCTACGTTAGGAACGAAACACGCCAAGCTATTCTCGCGTAATTACCGAAATCTCATGTGTTCTTACGGCCTAACTGTACATACCGGCGCGCCGGCGGGGGCCGCCTACCCCGTTGTAGTTCTGTGTAGGTAAAGCGGGTGGTTTTCAACCGTTCGGTTGGAGCGTGGGTTGAATTTGGCTGTTGTCGATGTCCGCGGTGTCGAGTCGGGAGTTCATGTTGTCGTCGGGCATGGGTCCCAGCTTGTTGTAGGAGGCGTGTTCGGGGCGGCGGGAAGTGTCGAGTAGACTGCAGGCGGTGGTGTCGGCGCTCTCGCCGGTCTCGCTGTCGTAGCGCGACACGTCGAACGTCTCGTAGCGACGCGGACGACGCGTGCGACCGTTCGGTGTCTTTGACTGGAAATGACAAAAAAAATTGTTATGAAAATAATTATTTGACGGAAAATGATGCAAAATAATTTGTTGTTTTAATTTTACCTTATTCAATAATTTATTTTAATGTGTTAACTAGAAAACACTTAAAAATTAATCTATATATAATATTGATGATTGGAATTTAATAATAATGTAATTTTAAAAAACAAATGATTTACTCCAATTATATACAGGGTGAATTTTTCAAGTGTGCGTGGAGATCGTTCGCAAAGGTTTAGTAAGAGATTATATAGAATAAAATGCATTTTCTTAAAAATCAGTCCTTTCCTTTAGTTTAACAGATATAGTTAGTTTCCAGAATTTGATCTTTATAAGCAACACTATCAGATAACGTAATAATACAGGGTGTGACTTTTTTACCAAAATGAACTCGTTTGATTCCCGGCTAGGGAAATGAGTTTTTTGAAAAACGAATTATACATTAGTTGTTATCAAAATCGGCCTCGTAAGACCTTTCAGCATTTTTCGCTAATCCTTATAGTTTCGGATTTCCACATCCACGCACACTTGAAAAATTCACCCTGTATATGAAATTAAATATGAGTTTAAAGATATTTTCAATCTATTAATAAATTGTTTTTATCTTTACATATAAAGCATACAGAACTAAAAACATTATTAAAGGTGAAAACATTATTGAAGGTATGGTGCATGAAAATATCCATAAACTGTTCTACTGTAAAATTGACTTTTTAGACATACAATAGTTTTTTTTATAACATGTGAGTAGCAAACGAGCTTGCAGTCCACCTGAAGGTAAG
>DWPV01006928.1:0-11106 GCA_018251915.1 Urbanus proteus proteus
GACATACTTATTTGAGGCTTTCCAATTTAGTCCTCAGGAATAGCAACGCATCTGTAGTCGATAACAGGTAGGAATGTAATCATATCTGGGTTTGATTACAAATGTCCATGGGTGGCAGTGGCCACTTACCATCAGGTGGACTGCATGCTCGTTAGCTACTTCCCTAATATATAAAAAGTCAACATATTGTTATATGTACTGACATGAATCATTTCTGAAAATGAAGTAGGTAAGCAGTGTTCAGTCATTCAAGGCCTGACTTTGATCCATATATCCGCGTGCAGAGTTTAAGGACATAGCTCCGTTCCATTTTCCACGCCGACTGTAGACATGAAATGATGTTTTAATTTTTTTCTGCTCCCGTGACACAAAAACAGACTAGGAGACAAACTGTGCTATTTTCGCAAATGATAAATTAATTATTTACAAGAATTTATTTCGGTAATCAAGTTATCTACGCTTATTTGCAAAAAAGATGTGCATTTTTATGAAATTCGCAGTTAATAATTGTAAATTTTATAATAATTGTATGTAAATAATTAATAGGTTAAGGCAATGTCATCAGATTTCGAAAGCGTGAAATAATAAAAGAAAATAATGTATCAAAAGTTGTCTGCTTGGTTAATTAATTGTGTCTAACGTCAAACTCGTTAAGTAATTCAATTATTCAATGTGTGTTTTATGTGCATATTATATTGTTGTCTTTCTTAGTCTATTCTCAAGGTGATAGAACTCTCCGTGATTAGATTTCTGAGGTACTACTGTCACATTTATATCTGTCTTTAACAGCAGTGTTATCTTAGTTCTCGGGGCTAACAACGCGTCTACAACCGACTTCAAGTGTATGTCCAGTTATAGCTGGCTTTGATTTCAGATGTTTATGGGTGCCAGTGTCGACATACCATCAAATGGTCGTTTAGTTATACTATGTAAAAAATGTCTAGTTTTTGTACTGTTATTCTTAAATACGCTCAACCAAACGCATTTAATTTTGTTTCCCACTTTTGGGAAGATCTTTGTCCAGCTTTGGACCACTAATGGGTAGTATATTAATAAAGTTTCAGGTAAGGGGTAAATAAATAAAAGAAACAAATTTCGGGTTTTTTATATATTTAGAACAAGAAATGTATAGTTACAACCATTGAGGATATTAAATATCATATTGTAAAAACTATTGTATAAAGTGAAGAGAATGTGACATTTTCCATATCTTTTTTTTATTCAATTATAATTAATTCCAATAAATTAATAATTATAGACACATAAATTACGTGAAAATATTAATGAATAAATTACTTAAAAACAGCCAAGTAACCACTACAGATGTAAATATTGGTTAATAATGCTTATTTTAGGAATGAGTATTTTTAAAAATTTCTATCCGCACTTCAAAGAAAGAACGGTATAGCGCAATTTTCCAAAATGCATTCATTTATTCGAAAAACCTATTGGGACTCAGGATGCGAATCCCGTTGCGATTTTGGAAAACTCCACTCTCTTACAAATTATCGGGAACAACATTTATCTAAGACGACACTAAAACTGATTCGTAGGCAATGGTCGCGCCGTCCCGCTGTGAACAAACGTCATACACAGTGATACATCGCTCGCCATTCACAGGCGAACGGCGGCGACGGTCAGGTTTAGTTTCGATCTTATGTCCACTACTGTTTCTTGTGCAAATCATATAGTCTCCACAAAAGCTATAATGAAATAGAGGTAATTGTTTAAACAGACACAATAAGAATATAGAAATACCTAACCTTAGGCGTACGCGGTACGGTTAGCGGCCCGGTCCTCGGAACCAAGCGGGCCTATATATTCACAATCGACAGCACAGCGTCTGAGGGCGCCCGGGCGCCTCCGAGGACCGTGGCCGCCCTGTCACCACAATATCAACTAAATCTGTTATAGATCAACACAGACACCTACATCTTAATATTTTAATTAATCATAAAAAGACAAAAGAAACGTCAACATTGATTTAAATACCGGAAGATCTTAAGTGTTTTAAGTATTTTTTTTTCAAAAATTTTTTTTCACTATAAAATACGTATTTGTATCAAAGTGATGTCAGCTAGCTTGAACGAGGAGATTGGCTGACCGATTCATAATCTCATTATAATAATAAATATCATTGCTTCCATTGTCTAGTACACCTTACGTTGCTGGTAAAATACTTAACAATACTTTACTCTTGAGATTCTTATTATCTTACGATGCATTGACTAATTATTCTAGCCTTAACACTCAAGACAGTTGGAAGTCGGGGTGAATCGGAAAGACCTCTTAACTTCCAAGTTCGATCCGGTCTATCTTATGGGAATATGAATGAATATTTGACTACTGTTATGACTAAGAGTATCACATGCTACTCTGCACAGTACTATTGGCTTGTTTCCGTCACGAGACCATCAACCGCCAGAATGAGCCAATACCGATTCAAATCGCCAACGCATAGGCACGGAAGCTTAGGTATTCCCGAAGAAGACGCGCCTATTCCATCGGTTCTAAGATACGACATCCTAATAGTTCCTGAAAATTTAAACGGACTATTTTCAAGAATAAAATCCGGCGTCTGTGATACCCGATTAAGTTTCGATTTAGTTTCACCGTCATGTCATTTGCGATACTCAAACGTTCGATTCAAATATTCGCTGGAGCATTTTCGGCGAAAACGTTCAGCCAAAAAGCCGTCAGAAAATTTAGCGTAATGGAAACAAACCGTTGTACAGTGCAGTTAATTAGAGGAATCAACACCGAAAACGATAACCTAATAAATAGACAGTGAAATTGATATTACATGATATTACTTTTTATTTATTTTTAATTCGAAACTATTTGGATACAATTAGCTCACCCGAAGCTGGACCGATGCCGTTCTCTGTTTATTTACATATTTATTGCAACTTGCTTCTTAGCCAACTGCGTAAACCTTTTTGGATGCATTGATTTCTTGAAAATCTGCCGTTTCACCGTTGTCGGTGTTCCTAATTTAAGTTATAATAGCGCCTGCTCCGGTATTTTAGATTTTCACTGTCTATGATGATTGTATGCGTAGACACAGGGTGCAGTTCGGGAACAACTGCTGGCGGCTGAGGAGGAAAATGCAAAAATTGAAGACGAGATAGATGGAACTAAACGTTAAGGAGATAAACTTGGAGTCACTAACATATAGGTAAGTATAGAAACAGCCGCAGCAGGAACGCGCGTTAAACAACACCGTATGTTTCTGTGACGATGACCATGCGATAGGAAGGCAAGCCGCACCACAGGCTATACATTATAAAACTATTATCGAACGCTAAAGCTAAACTAGAGAAACGGTTCCAAAATACGAGGAAGTACCTGATGAGCAAACGTAGTTTATTTTTATTTTTAATAATTTTACAACGATAGCCGTAGCGGCAGAAGATTAGGTGTTGTGCAATGCAAATGTTTATTATCTTTCTAGCATTTTGACGTATGAAGTAATAGTAACACATTTAGTCGATGTCTCGAGTTGCCTGCGACGTCGGAGTACTTCAACCGGCTTCCCGGCGACAGAGGGCGCTTCGCGGGTCGTCGATTCCGGGCTGTGACACTATACTAGATGCTATATTTATTATTGAGCATTTGACTAGAGTAAGTCGCATCGAGTATGGTAGCACAAGTCGATTGAATTATTTCGACGCTCAGTACATTTAAACTTACGTATTTATTTCCTATGGAAGATTTAATTTCTTCAATTTGTGTCTTAACTATGGGAATCGCGTACGGCTCGGCCATCTTTAATTTGTGCTTTGTGCATGCCCGAGACTAAGGCCATTCCTTATCACCTATCATGAATAAGCATCTTACGATTGCATAAAAAATGCTACACGCTTCCCCACTATTATATCAAACTCAATTTGGACAGTCAACACTTCACGCTTTCGTCGGAATTGTCAATTGATTTACTTATTAAATATGGGCCATTAACCATATATTATGTTGTACGCGACAGTCCACTCGAAGAATGAAGAGGAGAAATGACATCTGAGTCGCGTCGACTCGTTAATGCGTCGCGTCGAACGCGTGGACTAAGGTCAATTACAAATGTCTAAAAAACGCGCGCGTAATCACTCAAATTTCATTTCTGCTGGAGTAAAATCTATCCCCACACCGAGGTTTCACTTACGCATACCATTATTTAATACGATCAATCGCCACGTGTATTTTATTTTATTTTTGCTAATTTCACAGCCTCAATGTTAATTAGCCTATGCGTATTAGAGTATTGTTTCTGTGTTGCCAATTAATTACGTTTATTTTTAAATATTACTTTTTAATTTCTTAAAAAATGCATCAAAACACCATTCAAAAAGTAGCCGTTATGCTATTGATAATAATCAGATTGTCCCTAGTCACTTAGTGGGGTTATTACGTGGCTCCAGGAGACCCACGGGGTCCTGGGCTGCGTGTAGACGACTGCAATGCTTAACGCCTTTATGACTGCCCAATCACATCCAATGATATTTGGAAATCGCCCAATTTAAGTGGGCAGAAATATTGGAAGCAGTTTAACTACAATATCTTAAGTCTTATTATATTATTGCTCATTATAAGTTTCCTAACCATATCTGATGCTCTTCAGTCATAAGTGCGTTAATCACGTAACATTAGTAGAACGTTTTGTAAGTCGGCCGCTTACAACTATGAAGATATGAATTACAGTATATTTTAAAATACATACAAAAATATTAAGTTAATTATATTGTAGCGTACCTACCCGTTTGCATGGATTAAAAATTCACAAATATTCATTATTGCTTCTCCAGTTTTTATACTAAATTCGGACTCACGCCCTCTATGCTATTGAGCACTATTATTAATTTATAATTATTATTAATTTTAATAATTATGACCGAAAGAAGAAGGGAACGTACAAAACATTCTACTAATAGGTCCGCATTAAGTGACCATACCTACCGAAATCCTAACCAACATTTCAATCCAAAATATTTGCATTTTCACAATTATCATATCAATATTTATTATCTAAAAAGTCGATGATTTTATTAAATACTTTGGTGTT
Organism: Urbanus proteus proteus; assembly: GCA_018251915.1. Lineage (NCBI taxonomy): Eukaryota > Metazoa > Arthropoda > Insecta > Lepidoptera > Hesperiidae > Urbanus > Urbanus proteus. Next base: position 5,057 of record DWPV01006928.1, read on the forward strand.
CTTGTTTCGATCCAAACGACGTACATTATATAAATAATGTGAAAACGAATGCAAAATGATCCGGAACAATAGGTTACATCCAAAATAACATCCCGGTATACCCGTTTCTATCTTCACCAAAGGAACTTGTTTAGCCTCCTCACATTCAAATGTGGATAAGTGCCTCATATATTTCCCTAATAAATAAATCAATTTAAGATATCTTCCCAATATCGAACGCTACTACAAAATATCATCATAATAAAGTTAAATGCACACCTATTATAAATATAGACATAAAATACAATTAATTGCACATACACTAAATTAATGTTGAAATCATTAAGTACGGGTAACATTTATTAATGCGATCAACTATTCAAAATATTAAATATTAATAATAGTCGGCCGCGGAGGACCAAACGACTAGACACCTAGTTGATTTTTATGCTGAGTCAAAACAACACAAAACACAACAACTATTATTAACCTAAGAGATACTAGAGTAGAATAATTAATATATTATTAATTAAGTAATAATTTAGCTTTGCAAAACTTGTGCATCAACCTCCCTTCATCCTTCATTAAACCTATAGTTTTATCGTCTGAAACGATTCAACCGAAAATAAATATACATTTACTGTATAGAGAGAGACCTTAAATGCCGCTCCTTGTCTCACGAAGACGTCGATTGCGTCAACTTATCAATTACGTCAATTCGTCAAATGCGTTAATTCGTCATTTGCGTTAACTCGTTAATCATGTTAACTCGTTAATTACGTCGTTTCGTTAATTATGTCTAGTCGACATATACGTCATTTAGTTATTTATGATACGGCATTCAAAGTCCCCACGGTAACTCGCAATTCGACTAAATTAATACAGTACACCTAATAATAAAACATATTAACACTACTAAATTGGAATGTCAAGCATTATTTTCAAGCAGAATTAAATTAAGCGTTTTTTTTGAGTTTTTGTTAAATTTAAAGAAATTTAAATTGTGGCTCGCCCGGTACAATAAATAGTAAATAACCCGGCCTCGACGCTATCGCAGCGACGTCTCCTCGAGTCATTTTAATATATTTTCATTAAATTAATGATTATTATTATTGCACGTTTTACATTTATAATAAATATATAAATACTTGTAAATTTTATTTTTCCATCTCTGGTAATTTATGTGTACCTATTAGTAATATTTGAAATGTTACAAAACTGTTTTTACATATATTTAAGTATATATTTTTTTACAAAAATCGTAGGGTCGTTAGGACGGCACGATATTATATCTATTCAAGTTCGATGTTTCATCAATAGGTCTTTTTCGGTCGAAGAGTGTGGTATCAGTGGCGTGTCGACGCGGCGAGAATACTATTTTAATCATTATTTTAATTAAACAACTTTTTTTCTATATACAAATTTCCATTTAAACTAAGACAATTAAAGCCTACTTCGAATAGACGCAGGGACGCATCCATACATTATTAAATAGCAGGTACCGATCAAATATGTTTAGACATCGATTATTTTTGAACGACATCGTTAGACTAGTTATAGTTATGCACCATCGTCCCGCGAGCGGACCTCGCGAGGGAGGTCGCGAGCGCGGCCGTCCCGCTCGCACGCGGCCGTCGCGCTCGCCCGTCGCGCTCGCCCGGGCGGCCCCGCACCCCCTCGCCCGCCCCCGCCCGGCAGCCCAGAACGGCTGAATCGATTTTCCCCATCTTCTGACTTCGCAGCGGGCGCGTACACCCTCTACGAGCTAAGCGTAATCTGGTTTCTATTCACCAAAATGTTTCTCAAAAACTAACCTACTTTACCGTGCTGGCGGCGTAGGCCGCGGCCGTACGCCGGCCTCGCCTCGTTCGAGATGGGCCGTCGGGCCCATCGTACGCCACGTTCGAAAGTTCTCGCGAAGGTCTTTACGTTTATTTTTAAAATTTTATCAAAACCTATCACAGTTTTTGATTAGTTTTCATCCTTACTTAGATTAATATATGATTAAAATATACGTATAGATAATATATATTTTCCAATCTTTAACAATAACATCTATTTATTTGGAGAGAGTGGTCGCGGCGGCGCCGCTCGCACTCCAATAGGGTGTAAAGTGAGCGACAATCGTCGTAATATTTGGCAAACATCGATTCGTGCCGAGCCGGCCCGTACGTACAATAGTTAAGATATGATCGCTTACTGGCAGCATAGCATTAAGCTATTATTGCTAATTTACTTTATTTAAAATCGAAACCTATTTTCCGATAACCACAACCTTTCATAAGCCAAGTTGATTGTCATCTTATTATTGACTATTATCAATATGTACGGTCGTAATGCTGATGCTACGCGCTAGCATTAAATGCTTCTTCCATCTTAATTTATTATTGCACGCTCGAAGTAGCTCCTCATTCAGCGTTCGCCATTTTATCCGGACATGCGCACGACTCATTCCGCCATTTTGATTTCCGTAACACTTAACCCAGATCCTTGCGCGGCGATGAAGATGGCGAGCGATAAACAAAGAACTACGAGGGAGCCACTCGATTACAATATCTAGTATACAATTAGCGTACAAAAAGTGGCCCGCTGAAGGCGAGCCGTCTAATCGGGAAGACACAGTTGATCAGGTGTATGTGTCGGTTGGCGGTCAAATCGCGGCCGCGGTTTGTCCGCCGGGGCGACCGATGGTAGGCCGCTGTCGTATCGGGTATGTATGGGTGCGCACCTGCAGTGCCGTCCTAGCGTCCAGCTAGGCCGTGTGATTTAGATGGTCTTTATCTTGTTGGTCTTAAAACTGACCTGCAGCACTCGGTTTCCGAGCGTGTACCCGTTCAGCGATTGGATGGCGACCACCGCCTCGTCGTAGTTAGTCATAGTGATGAAGCCATACCCTTTGCATTTGTTAGTCTGCAGGTCGCGAATGACCTTTACGCTCTGGACGGCACCGAACGGGCCGAACAGTTGCCACAGCACGTTCTCTTCTGTCTCAGGTGCTAGATTGTACACGAAGATGCACCACTCCGATCCCACGGCGCCTGGCAAGACGCCTCCGAGTAACTCGCCCGCCAGGGGGCTGTAGCGCTGTAGACCTTTATTGATAGCTAGGAGAGACTTGCCTGAGCTGAATCGTCCGAGGGGCGCCGGGAAGCGCAGGGCCGCCGGCAGGTAAGCGGCGAGCGGCGCCAGCGCCTTGCCGTTGTTGCTCGGGTTGTTGGCGAACTTCACCGTGATCGGCTCCGTGGCTCCCTTCGGCACCGTTCCGTTCAGCTCCTGGATCGCTCTCTCCGCCTCCACGCGCTGGTCGAAGCGGATGAATCCCACTCCCTTGGACAATCCTTGCTCCCCGCCGGTGAAGGGCCGGCCGCCGGAATTCTCGCAGAGAATACGAGATGTGATGATGCGTCCGTAGGGGCTGAAGAGGCGCTCCAGTTCCGTCTGGGTCATAGTCTTCGGCAATCCGGACACGTAGAGGTTGGCGCCCTTGATGGCCTCGCTGCTCGGCCGGGCGTAGGACACCTTGATGGTCTTGTTCTGTAGGCGGAGTCCGTTGAGGGTGGCGATGGCCTTCTCGGCGTCTTCGGGACGGTGGTAGTTGACGAAGGCGTAGCCGAGGCTCTGGCCGCCGCCGTGCAGCGCGTGGTTGAGCGCGTCGGGGAAGGCCGCGCCCTTGTTGCGGATCAGCTTGCAGGATTCCACCTCCCCGATGCTGGAGAACAGGCTCCGGATCTCCTCTTGCGTCATGCTCTGGGGCAGGTAGTTTATGATGAGGTTGGTCTTGGACTCCTCGCCGGAGCCGTTTTGCTGTTCACCGTCGCCTTTCGACATGGTGGCTTAAATCATAAACGGAAAGAACGAAAGGGAAACGAAAAACGCGGTAAAAAGAAAATACGGCACGTCCGTACAGGGCGCGCGCGCGAGCGTCATTGCCGGGCGCCGGGCAGGGGTGCGCGCATGTCGCCCCGTATCGATCCCCGCCTTACATAACTCCGTTCGTTCACCCCTCCCGGTTGGTATAGTGTCCGAAAAAACCAGATACAAGGCAGCGCCATCGATCCCGGGCCCGGGAACGAGCTCAGCGTAACCGGGTTCCGCTTCACGCCCTTTATCACAGCGCCCTGGAGTCTCGCGAGCCCGCCGCTCGACTTTCAACCTTCTATCTGCCACGAAGGCGCCAAAATCATACCTCGCTCGTCCCGCTACAGCTGTCTCTTTCCGTCGACCTAAAAAGACTTTTGTGATATTTCAGTAAGAAAATCTGACCTCAAGCGTTTGTAGAACGGGGTGGAATAATTTTACTCGGAGACGCAATTACCCAACCTTTATAAAGTGAACGATAAGCTTATCTTTACGTTAAATTTTGGCCAAACTTTGTGTGAAAACATGAATATTTCAGAATGACTCTATTTAGTAAATAATCGGTAAGGCATAGTGGTTATCGGTATTGAATTATATGACGTGGTAGAGCGGTTTATTTCAATAACTGTGCCAAAAAAGTTTGGCAACTGTTGAGCTATGAATGGCAATAACTCAAACCATGATACAAAGCCTAGACAATAATCTTATAATATTTTAAAAAGTATTTGACAAATCACAAACTTTCCATGACAAATTTTCCATAAATTTTCTGATTGTAAATAGGGCAAGAGACAGGGTGTCAACTATAGACGTCAGCTTGTCTGTAGGCGCTACGCGTTTACTATCAAACAGATTTTATGGAAATTTCATTACACATACTTTACGAGAAGATTTACGTTTTCGGAGCTTATCTAAATATAAACAGAAACAAAATAGCAGTTTATATCAACTTAAAATTTTAAAATAAGTAACTCGTTTCTAAGCGGTTTCAAAGTTTCTCTTTCTGTTTCTAAGTTTACAAAAGCTTTAATAATCATAAAATATTTTTGATTTTGGTTACAAAATATTAACATTTTTTGACCTAGATAAACTTGGAAATAGCTCAACATACTTTAATGTTTTTTCACTAGAGATAGAGTTCTTTGTAAGGAGCAAAGTTTGAAAAGAGTTTTGTAAATACTACATAAGAAAAACTGTTAATCGAAACTTCCTTATAAAAAACAACATAAAACAGACATCGCAATAATAGAACATTCAGTTTCTGCAAAATTTATTGTTAAAAATGTTATTGTGTTCTACATTTCACTTACAGTTTAATTTTTTTTTCATTTTTATTTTTACTTTTGTTTTTATATTTCATAAAAAACTTTATCTTAAACACGCATAATTGAATTAAATAAAACAGAATTTCAAATATCACGTCATTAGCAAATATCGTACAAAACTTTCCAAAAAATGTCAAAATTTTTATAAATCAAATGTATATTAAAAAAAATACAAGTCCCCTTAAATCCAGAAACGATTCGATAACACCAAAAGATATTCCTTTGTTCTGATACCCTACATGATTTTATAATCTCGGCTATAGTACCGTAGGGTGAGGCGGGGTGAGAGGGTGAGAGGGTGAAGGGGGTGAAGAGGGTGAGAGGGGGTGAACAGGTGACAAAGCATGCGCACTGAGCTAAATGTGTTAGGTATTGACAGCTACCTGTGTTGGTGTTTAGTACTGTTTACTCTATGAATTGATAGTTCATTTACTTCGCTTGATTCGATTTTACTGGTGTATTTATTGATTCAAAATTATTCATGTTTACAATTTTGTAACTGCAATAAAAACGTACTTAACATACTTATTATAAAAAAAAACTACTACTTACTGAAAATTGGAAAATGACCTTCGCTTGTAGAGCACTTTTGATATTGAATGCTGATTTAACTATATTTGTATATACGACAAAAATGTGTGGTGTACTACTTCTTTAGTAGTCTCCCTTTTTTATATGTATAACTAGTTGAACCGCGGTTTAACCTGCGCTTAAAAAATTAAAAGGAATACATGTTTAAATATAACTGAAAGCCCGCGCTGTAATGATTTTTTCAAAAATTAAAATAGGTTGTGTTACGCATTAGACCTTCAGCTATCTTTCAGTGAAAGTCCCGTCAAAATCGGTCCAGCCATTTGGAAGATTACCTCAGCCAAACATACAGACAGA
>DWPV01006929.1:0-11106 GCA_018251915.1 Urbanus proteus proteus
AACAATACTGGAGCAAGTGCCCCCTTTGTAGCGAGTAAACTGAACACTTTGAACACGCAAAGTTATCGATCCTGCTTCAACTTCAAACCAGGGTTACCAGATTGGTGCAGAAATACTAATTTACTCGAAGGTACGTAATACTTATATGATGTTACCTTTCTTAGTTCTTACATATTGTAGAACATCTAAAGAGACTCCTGGTAAGGTTTCGATTCGAAACGAATGAATGACTACGAATAACGTAGTTCATTCATTCATTTCGTTTTTTCAATTCAGATCATTCATAGTTCATTTATAGATGTATGTGAACAATGAACACTTACTAAGTAAGCTCGAAGAATCAGTGCAAGTTTTTTTGCATCATAAATGTTAGAAATTTTGGGTACATTTCTACTTCAGCAGAGATGATTAAGGAAAAGCCGGAATACGCGAGCCACGATGTAAATCATCATGAGCATGTATCATCGTATATCATCATCATCATGTATCATTGTAATAGATTTTGGCGCTTTGGCTCTGCATTGATTCTTATGTATTTTCTCAAGTCCCATTGTCCGGGACCAAACTCTTTTTATAACTTCGGTTGCAATAGGTCAACTTATATTTCTTCAAATCACATGAGGATTCTCCGAAAAGATTAGACTCCTATCCAATATCACCAATTGAACCAACAGAGGCATGGTAGATGCTAGCGATGAACCGACCAATCCAAGAACCATAATCAACGCCATATTTAATTTAACCCGCCAACCCTACGCTTAACATATTTTGCGTCATACTAGAGAGTTCTTTCCGCATGAAATATTGGATAAAGTTCCATCTTGGAATATTATGATCACGTTTCGTAACGTTCCAAAGCAATCAGACTGTTCCATTTTCGAGTTTGTTTACATTCCGTTCCGTACCACGGCAAATATCTAGAACATTAGGTAATGCTCTAGATGTTTCTATTGACCGACTTTGACGGAGGTAAACAACAGATGCCGAGGTTTTAAGGTAAAAATAATACGTTTTGTTGGCAGAGTTGTTTGAGTTCGGAGGTAGTGACATTTAATTTTTAAAAGCATTGTACTGCTATTGTGTATTTGTATGAATGATGTAGCATTGTAGAGTCAAATCACTTTAGATACGTTTTTGCATTTGTAGTAGTGCATCGTCAGCAGATATATAAACAAATATTTTTTTTTTTATTGGATAGGTACTTAATATTATAAAAACTTAATTTATTATCATGAACTTCTCCAACTACACACATTTCGTTACTTATATTTCTTAGTTTTAGCTTTCATCAGATAAATCGTTAATGTTAATCATAATTTGTGTTAATATTGTTCTAATCTGTAGGTAATTATTCTTATACCAATTAAAATCTATGAATTAAAATATTAATACACTGAAAAATCTTAAAAATGAAAGAATATCATAAATAATTATTATGAAAATAATAATAAACATAATGGCACGACACTTTTAACGTTACTTTTATAAATTAACTCCATGTGTGGTAGCTAGCGCAAATTGGTGTATTTCGGTTTCACTCACTATACGTATTACACTACTACAGATGCAAAAACGTATCTAAAGTGATTTGGCTATGATTATATCTAGAGTTGGTTATGTATATCTGTGTGTGGCAGTTACCACTTACCAAGAGTTAATTTGATAGTGCAATGTTATAAAATTTTATTGGTAGACTTCGCATATCTTTTAAGAATATTCTCATTGTTTTTCCTTAACCAATTGATGAGTTTGATGAGTAAAATACACAATTGTATCGTATCTTTGAAAACTGTTACATACGTGAAAAATTAAACTTCGGACCTGTACGTACATTTGTGATCCACTGTTATCTATGTTCCGTATACATATAGAAAAATATAACAGATATTTCAGAAATATCTGTTATATTTCTGAAATCCGAGCCATTGTCACAATGTCTGTTATTGTTTGCATACTCCGTTTATTCGCAATCTCGACAATTGTAACGAAATCAACAAAGCAATTCCTGGCAACTATTCGGAATGCAATTTTAAACAGTTTTTCATCGGCTTAGCTTCCCACGCACGCTCCATATTCGATAAAGATGCTGTTATCAGAACTCGATTCAATGCTGCACTTATTTTTATAAATCTCAGAACAAAAATAATAGACTTATCTTGAAAAAATTAAGTGTATCAAACTTTACCGATAATAACTTTACCGACAGTATGATTATTAGATTAATTCTTTTTATTTTTTTATTTTTATGTAATTAGAGAAGAATATTAAGAATTTCTCATTTAAAAAGTCTTGATGATGGCGTTTAGCGATTGTACGTAGGTACAGCAGCGTTATTTATTTTCAAGGTTTAACACCTCGCCCTTTTTAGTCTGAATCAAACATTAGGTTCGTACTTCCAACCCTGCAGCTTATGTGATTTATTATGGTACTTTCATGCAGCAATCAAAACCAATTCGACTTTAGATTAACCCACCCACCGCAGATATGCACATAAATATCCCGAAATTTCCCGTGGGAATATTGTTCAACGGACATCGGACAATAAAAATAATGACGGCAATTTACATAGGATTTCGATAACCACTGCTTTGTTTGTCCATCAGTGTTTACTTGGCGTAGCGTCAGCTTCCAAACAGCTCTCCAGCCACATGATAATGGCCTTTATCTCCATGCTATTAGGGCGATATTTGCGTGCCAAATACAGTAACTTAGTGGGCTTGTGTAAACCATCGGTTTGCTATGTGTGGATACTAATTAATGCACAAAGGGATTTCGCATTAGCCTATGAAGTATTAAGGCAGTAACGGACTGTACACACACTATTTGCACTGTTTTAGACATGGTATGTATGCGGATGTCGTCAATTTGAATATTGGATAGGTTGGTAACATCCTAGGAGAGAACATAGAGTGAGACTAAGATAGTTTTTAAAGAAATTGAATTTCTAACGAGCCCCTGGTCACTTAAAATCAGATGGAGTGCGTTCTACCTAATGGTGAATGGCCACTACTGCCCATGGATATCTGTAATTAACGCTCAGATGAGATTAGAGTTTACCTGAGAAACGAAATTGTGGCCCATATTCGTTTCTACCACTGAGGACTAATCCGGATGATTTTTAGCGATCTCACCGATATCTAATAATACCTAACGCTGCCTAAAAACAGAACCGTTCAGCAGTACAATGTTTTTGTTTGAAGTGTAATACAGGACATACTTATCCGAGTCGTTCCACGTCGTTTGTGGGTTACCACTAAATTAGAACGTCCTACAACATAAATATTATAATAATAAATATGCAACATATTATAATAATATTATGTGGCTAACCACGGGTAAAACTTTCTTTCTTATCAACCTTTTTAAAAAAAAGTAACGTAACGTAAAAGTAACCTTTTTAAAAAAAAGGTTGATTACAGTGGTCTATGGGCGACAGCGGTTTCTCACTATCAGGTTGAGTACATCGTTTGTTACTACTAAAAATATTTTGAAGAAAGAAATATTACGTACGAATAACGCCGCAGTGTCTTAGTGTGTCTCCACCTTAACACTCGTGACCGTATTCGCCTACTATCAAATTGTCATCGACGGAAAATTACACACTATACCGAGCGAAACGCCAGTGCAATTCGCACGCACATACACACTTAGGTACAATCATATGTATTTATATAAATGTTATGTGTTCGTGGAATTAGATCACATTAGGATATTTTTACGACAAAGCAACGAAATGTTTTAATAGTTATATTGTGGGCTTTTGTCTAGAATGTCAACATATAGATACGGTTGAGTATTTTGCCCATTCACGGTTACGACGAAGAGCTTTCAATAGATGAAAGCTGTAGAGAACTTTCTGTTTTATTTGTTAATATAAAAGATATAAATCTTATCTTAGAATGCAAGGTCAAGAAAGTTTATAGTATTCAGATATTTGCACAAGAACATTATGATTTTAATAATATATTGTAGATGTTATTTTGCTTAAGATCAATACAATACGTGTAACAGACTATTCAAGGACGTAGTAGACCTATTATTACATAAAAATTAAATTACTTTAAGAGTGTTAAAATAAATAATTTTCATTCAATTCCTCCTCACTACGCAATATACGCTCTAAATCTTATATCGTAAACATAAAACCAACTAATAACAATTATACTTTCACCATATATTTCAAGTTCTAATTTGTACAACGAATGCCAACAAATCCACAGACCTACAAGTGTATTAATGGTCTAGATCCGGCGTTTGGACTACCAGCGTTCAGATTATAGCCGTATCTAGTAGAACGCCAAATTTAGCACCATTACACACAAAGCTTCTCGAAAAAATATGGTGCCGTTTGAGCTCCTGTTACAAGGGCTCTGTCAGATAGGCGAGGGTCTGTGTGAGGAGCGGTAGCGGAAAGAGTTGTGTTCTATGTTAAACATAACATTTATTCATAAGTTTAATACAAAAATTAGTGCTTTCATCCTAAAAAATATATGGAATATTAGGAAATCTATGAATCTACTCGTCGCTAAAAATCTATTACTGACATGATGACAATGAATATGTTGTTATTAGTGTTGCAAAATGAGATTTAAACAGTAAAACATATTGAATACTCTGTAGGAGCAACGTTTTAATGTTCCCAGTTATTTTTGATAACATGTTAAACGGTTTAATCAAATACTTCTAATTTAATGTATTTTTTTATTTGACCTACCTACACTGATCATGACCACTGACCTAACCTATACTTACAATACAGGACCAAAATATTGATTCAATTGATAAAACGGTTTGTGCTAATGAACCTTAACAATGTATCAGGAAGTTGAGTGTAACACACAAATTCAAGTTTAAGTATTTCTACCAGCCATATTTCCTTAACCCGCTCGCGCTTATAACTCGTACTCCGTCCAAGGCTTTGTTTCAAGTGGTCGCATTTATTCTCCTCGTGTCCGAGTCCTCTTTAATTATGGATAATTTATATTCAGATTAAAACCGCCAGGTGGGAGTGGGCGTGGCGCTCTATTATATACCGCACGTGACTGTGTGCAATATTGGATTTTATGGGCGGATCGTTCGCAACTTGTTAGTGGCTATGGAACTGGGTGACTGGTTACAAGTTAGTGGTTTGTCTTGTAGAGGGTGTTAGTTTTATTTGGATACTTATAATTTTTGGAATAAATTATTTTATATGATTTTTTTGTGCATGTATAGTGATGTAGTTCTCCTACTGGCGGCAGTGAATTTAGTAGACTTTGTGGTTAATTAAAGAAAAAATGTTTTTGTCGGAAGACCCGACGCAAAAATATTTACCTACTTGTTTTCAAATTTACACAGCACATAAACATATTAAAAAAGATAATATTTTGAAATCACTGGAAGACACATTTCAGCTGAAGAATATGTAGGTAGAGATAGTTTTATCTTTAATCAACGTAAGTTATTAAGACAATATCTAAAATGAATAACAATTGTAACACAGATAAGATCCATAAGATTTAAAAAACATTAAATTCATAAAATTTATGACAATAATATTCAATTCACGTCAAACACGTACCAGGGTGTTCCTGGCTGCAATAACTTTGCGCCGCTGGTCGAAACATAAATTAGATGCATATCGAATTGTGCGGATTTGGCGGCGTTCAAGCCGTGATTTATAATAATAGGTATTAGCGTCATGTTGCATGGGTTTAACCAAGTATTGCCATGTATTATTTACAAACGATTCTTTATTGTATAAGGAAATATTTTCAATCAACTTACTAAATGAAAGTGGGTATATTGAATTGTGCGGATTTGGCGGCGTTCAAGCCGTGATTTACGTAATAAATATTTTACTCAATTATATTTTATATTTTAGCATAAATAATAAACAAAATAAAGTTGATTTGAAGTAATCGTGTATCAGAATCAATAATTAATAATAAAGCATATCAGTGTTGCCTTAGGATTCAAATTTTATTTTGGCTTTTGCTAAAATCATTTTTCTTGAAAGAGCAGACCATCTGCACTTTTAAGAAAAATGATTTCATCATTCTCATTAAAATTTGTAATTAATTTAAAATTCAAAATCAATAAAGTATTAATTTAAAGTTAATTTAGAATAACATTAAATCAGTTCCAGTTTGATAAAAAAAGATGAAATTGGTATAATCTGAGCCAGATTGGAGCGTGCGGATTTTGTCGGCGTTCACGCCGTGATTTATAATAACAGGTATTAGCGGCCTAATCCTAGGCCTGTGTTGTTGCTACATATTTCATACCGATAATACATGAAATATTTAATTTGGTTTAGCGGATGGATTGCAAAATTATACCGTTTAACTCTCCATATATTTTTTATAAAATGAAGAGGCGAACGAACATGCAGTCTACTTTGTAGGTAGTGACTGCCGCCTACACATAATTGTAATTAACTTCATATAGAACAGGGGTATCACCTAATGTCAATAACAGATGCGTTGCTACTCCTGAGGATCAAGATAGATTGTGTATTGGCATTTATTTTGCGTTGCACGTTAGGTTTTTTCAAACAATACTTAATTCATAACATTGTTGTACATACTTTAATTGTAAATAAAGCATTGATTGTAAAGCTATGATTATTTTATCATATCGGGACATCTCTAAAATTACACTCAACAATTATTGCACACAAATAATGCGTGTATTGCCACAAACATTTAAGTGCTAAAATCAAATCGGATTTGGCGGAGTTCAAACTGTGGTTCAAACTATGATTCATAATAATAGGTATTAGCGTCACGTCGTGGGGCTTAATGTTAATGGAACGGCATCGACGAGTATTTGTTGTGAATATAGTTAATTCCTTTTTAAAATACCATTCTAAAATTGCCAGCTTATATTATAAATATAAATATTCGTAAATTATTCAGATCATTATATATTATTATAGGTACGTAAGAGCAAGTATGCTTGTGTGTAAACCGCAACCCTTATTAAGTCCCACTGCTGGGCACGGGTCTTCTCCCACAAATGAGAATGGCTTGGAGCATACTCCACCACGCTGCTCCAACACATGTTAGTTGCATGGCCAATCCGTGTTGAATGTTTTCAAACCGCCAAAAAGGCCTCCGACAAGGTTTAGCGACTGCTAATCAATGATAACAACCCAAACCGACAGCTTAACGTGTCTTTCAAATCATGGAAACGCGCATGAAATTTTTGCCACTAGTGGTCACCCATCCATCTACCGACCGCGTCCGATGTTGCTTAACTTTATAAATCGCTTAAGATCTACGCAACCCGCAGTGCTATGCGCGCTTGTTTGTATGCGTGCGTGTAACGTTACTTCAATATACTATCTATGGCGTACATGTATAGTGCCTACTTTACTAATGATATTCTTTTAATTCTTCTCCTATATCAATAATTACCATTGTTACGTTATTAATTCTCAGTGGTCGCATATTAGATTGTCTATATTTTTATTTTTAATAAGCTTTGTAGTAGCATATATGTGTGAAACATTTTAAACTGAAACTTCTTATTTATAAAAATACCGCGTAATTCAATTACTAAAGTTCAATATACTTTCTCCGCAATTACATTTTATTCGCAATTATCGTTTGAAAATGCATTTTCCGTTGCAAGGTTTAGTCCGGTAAGATATAAGCCAATTATCGTAAATGTGTCAGCAGACTTAAGTGTAATAGGTATCTACCTCCGTTGGTGGAAACTAGGTCTTTTTGTAGTTCCCTCTTCGTTTACATAATCTTTTTACCTATGAACTATAAAATATTTTGTTCACTTATCCTGTAGTGGTAGCAATATAATTTATATAACCTCAAGTAGGAAATAATAAATTCTTTTGTATTTACATATTTTGCTTTAATTTTAATACTAATTATATCTTGGGCGTTGATCTGATTATATACCGAGCCGTGTGGAATGCGACTAATCAGAACTTGGCTGTCGAACGGGTCACGTGATCATTGCTTCATCGACCGACCAACGAAGTTTAATGACGCAGCTTCAAGTTGAGCCAAATGAAAATAAACATAACGACGCATTTTGTTGTATGTAAGTGACACTACTTTATCAAACCTTCGCAAAGATTAATTTCCTGTGTTGTTTATTTAACATAAAATGTATTGAGTACCGGTTTTCTTATTTTTATTATTTATGTTAATTAAATGCTGCAAAATAAATACAAGTTGCGACTCCTCAAACTATGTATCCATACCACGATCAAAGGCAGAATATACACACTAATTATAACTTGGGCGATAATCGGATTATTGAGCAAGCCGTCAGGAGCGCGACTAATCAGAACTTGGCTGTCGAACGGGTCACGTGATCATTGCTTCATCGACCGACTAACGAAGTTTAATGCCGCAGTTTGAGGTTGAGTCAAATGAAAATAAACCCTACATAAAATACTGTTACAGATATATATATGTAAAGGTGGTTTTTGTCGTTCGATTACCATATAAATACGCTACATCTATTTCTGTTCTATTTGTTTCGGAGGTTTTAAGCACTTCTGTATTTAGGGTGGTAAGGGAGAAGTACATATGAGGCGTTTCAAAGATTCTTCAGTAACAAACCATCTTTCCGATATCTGGTAGGACTTAAAAGCAAACCGTAAGTGTAGATGTCAATTAGCGATAGTGATCACTATTAAGCATCAATTAGCTCGTTTATTATCAAATCCATAAAATATATTAGATGGTTAATTAAGCCCGTGTAATTTTCCAAACGTAGCACGATTAGAACAAGTTAGGTAACCTTGTTCTTGATAAGCACCCATTGGAAGTATCGGGTTACTGCCGAGATTGGTTTTCAAACAGCGAGTGGGCTTCTCGGAAGATTCGATTGCTAACATAATTAGTTTTAAAGCGTTCATTTTACTTTTGAATATAGATACGTTATAATGGAAACATGTTAAAACGAGAAGCCGTTTAACATAGTAACCAACAAAAAGGGTTGATTAGTAAAATATAACATAATAAAGATTTTTTCGTTAAAAGTCTGTTTATCATTAATGACAATCGGCTGTCCCTCAGCGGTGCGCTCAAATGCATTTTCAAAAATTACGCCTAATTTACGTAACTTACGCCTTAGACCTTCAGCTATCTTCCAGTGAAAGTCCCACCAAAATGGTCCAATCACTTAAAAGATTACCTCAACCAAACAGACAAAAAAATGTATTTACACAGGTTAGTAAAAACGTTGTTATTTTAAAATCACAAACATACACTTCAATTTTATTTATTTGTATAGAAGATCATAATTATATTGATTACAAGGAACAGAACTATTCGTTAATAGTGTTTGTAACATCATACCTGATCATTCTGCTTTTTGAAAACTTTGATTGTTCGCCTGTAATACGACATGTGCCATAAGATACAGCGTAGCGATTACTGATTTGTTTCAACGATCAGTACGTAGCGGTTTCATTGTTGACTGACTCATTATACTTGGAACCGATCGTTTTATCTGGGCTATCATTAATTTTCACTTCGCCCGTTATACGACACGTACCTTAAGATACAGCGTAACAAGTATTGATTCGTTTCAACGATCAGTACGTAGCGGTTTCGTTGTTTACTGCCTCATTATTCATGGAACCGATCGTTTTCTCTGCGCTATCATTAATTTTCACTTCGCCTGTAATACGACACGTGCCTAAAGATACAGCGGAGCCACTACTGATTCGTTTCAACGATCAGTACGTAGCGGTTTCATTGTTGACTGCCTCATTATTCATGGAACCGATCGTTTTCTCTGCGCTATCATTAATTTTCACGCGCACCGTCCGATAGCTGGTAAGTTATTCGAGTGTTTTCGTATTTACATTTTTCAGTGTTTTATTCGTTGAATTTGCTTTTTCGTTGGAAAAATAGGCGAATGAAATGATTTATTGTACAATTGTGTTAATTATTTGTAATTTTATTGTGAGTTTTTGTAGGTGCAACATTATTTGTTAATAAGAAGTAGGTACATATTTTCTAGGTTTTGAAACAATAATTCACAGTAGTCATTTCATCCGTTCACTCAATGAAATTCGATTGAAACACACCATGTTGAACATCAACCACGTTTTAGTACAATTTGTGTGAATATCATTCTTATACAGAATGTCAATATCACATATTTTTGCGTAATAAATTACTACATATGTTTTATTGGAAATATGTAGATATCGATTTACTTAGATATGAGGCTATCATACTAGTCCTCAAGTGGCAATGTATTTGTAATTAATTACTAGTAGCACATCTGTCACAAATGAAGTTACAGAAATGTACAAACGTATATGGGTCGCAGTGACCATTTACTATTAGGTAGACTACGTGCTCGTTTGCTACTTTAATCTTATAAAAAACACGCGGAAGTAAGGTGAAGGCAAAAATTATTTCTAATTCGTATTAATTGAGGAAAAATTACTTAATTATTGAAATTAATTACTTAAAGGACTTTATTTGGAATCTTTTGAATAAAGAAAAGGTAAAATTAGAAAAATCATCAAAAGTCCTGAAATTTACTTTATCTGTCATTATAATCCGCTTTTTTGACAAAATTACAATTTAACTTTTACTTGTCATCGAATAAAATATATATTTAGTAAAATTGGCCTTATAGTTACTTTTGCAACATTGAACAATGTACCTACCATCGCTGTTACGACACGGATCGAAGGAAGAACCTGGCTTAGTGATCATCTACGACAGACATTTAACAATCATCAATTTGTAATGATCTGCTATTCTTTGATCACAATTAGAGTTAGAACTGTAAGTAACGTGCCTTCCAAAGCGCAGAAGCGCTCATGAAGTTGAAGACACTACTCGTTATACAATCAACTGCCGACCACAATCGACGTTAATATTTCGCTTGCTTACTTCACTTCTTTTGTAATCATTAGCACTAACGCTTAGAGTATTAATTTTGATTTTCATCCATATTTAATAACTTGCTGATCCCTGCGGTTTTATCTGCGTTAAAAAAGTAAAATGGAATACATATTAAAAATAGGTAATACCCCGCTCACAAGCGCGTGGGGCGCGCGCTAATCCTTTTTTCAAAATGAAGTAACGCCTTAGACCTATGTTACGCCTTAGACATTCAGCTATT
>DWPV01006930.1:0-11104 GCA_018251915.1 Urbanus proteus proteus
ACCGATTTTGACGAGACTTTCACTGGAAGATAGCTGAAGGTCTAAGGCGTAACATAGGCTACTTTAATTTTGGAAAAATGCATTAGCGCGTGCGCCACGCGCTTGCGGGCCCCTCGCGTGACAGCGGGGTGTTACCTATGTTAAGATATGTATCCCTTTTTACTTTTTTAACGCGGGTGAAACCGCGGGTATCAGCTATCGGCAATAAATGCTACATGGGTTGCCTCTTGATTACTCCTTACATAATAAAATGTATCAATTACACAAAAATGTTAGTCTAAAATTATTTATTACACAAAATAATTACGATATGAAATATAAATTTCAAATAAACACATCGAGACCGGACGGATACAGTGTGAATATCCAATCATAAAACTGATTTCAAAATTTATAACACGCGTCCATCCGATAAGATTCTACATATTTATAATCGGAAGCTAAATCTAGGAAAAACATATCGCTTGCAATATTTTAACTACTTATACAATATACGAGTACATCCCTACTCATGGTTAATTATCTAAAAAGTCTAGTAAAAAAAGTCAGGTAAAACCTGCATTCATAGTAAGTGTCCTGCATATTTCCACAGCTGATGTTTTGCATATTAGCATGCATAATATGCATGTCAAATGTATTAACATACAATTGATTGATCATTTCTACACTCATAGCGCCGAACTAGGATCCTGTATCATGGGTGGCATGAACACAAAAGAAAAATAAACTCATACAAATCATCTTTTTGATACCTGTCTGGCCGTGGGTCAAACCTACTGCGTTCAAACAAGAGTTCAAACCGCTAATTTGACCATTCCACCATTATATAATTTTAGTGTAATTATAGACACTCGTTTAGCCGAGGATCGAACTTAGAACGTACTGCGTCTCAAATCCGTACGGTGACCACTCCATCAATTCGGAAGGAAGTCGCGAGTTAAACAATGTATTAAACGAATCATTCCACAAATGCATTTTTTTTATAATGGAAGTAGCAAACGAGCATGTAGTCCATCTGATGGTAAGTGCCCACTGCCGCCAATGGACATCTGTAATCAATCCCAGATAGCATCACAGTCCTAGTTGAGTCGGCTACAGATGCGTTACTACCCCTGAGAACTAAGTTGGAAGGACTCGCATAAGTATGTCGCCCTTATCACTCCCTTCAAAACAGAACACAGCAGCGCTACACTGCTGTGGCGGTGGTGCCGCCGGAGTCAAACCACAAGGATTCTACCACCTTTAAACAAATATATGTTGAAAGCATAACTTAATCACAAATAACTAAAACATATTACAACACAATTACCATTTATCACGTGCCAATCGCATTCCAATCTCACTTTATCAGTAACACAAATATCAAACCGACTTACATCGAGTGAACACAAAGAACAAACACACGTAGAACAAAATTGTCCAAAACAATCCAGCTTAGCTAGAACAACCGGGCTTTACAAACGCCTAAGTCGGACTGCAGTGAGCGGCAGTGTTCCCGTTTTTCTAACATTGTGTTTGTTTGTTGAAAACGTACTTCTATGCCCGGTTTTTCACTGAACTTTAATGCAATGATCTCTTGTGTGTTAGGTTATGTGGAGGTCCAAGTTCGATCCCTGAGAAATACGAGTAGGTTCAATCCCTGTTAAGGTTAAGTTTTAATTTATATTGTTTAGTATTAAAGCTACTGCATTAAAGGTCTAATGCAAATACACTTTTAATTGAAATGTAAAAAAATCTGCAAATCTTTAGGAATTTCTTTATTAACTTTGGAAAAATTACAATTAGGTACTCGTATCTATGTAGTAACGTTAGTACGTAGGTAATTACAAACTTAATTTATGTAGGTAATTACATACTAAAAAACTTACATTGGTAACAAAAAATACTATGAATAGGTAAGATCATGCCATCGCATTATTCAATTGTATTTTATAGACATTCGCCAGCAAATCCAGGAAGAACAGTAGAAATTATAAAATATGAGTTGATAACATTAAAGACTAAGTTGGAATGCCTCACGAACTTGTAAAATATCCTTAGCACCTTTACTGTAACAATTAACGACCAATAAAAATAGTAAAACTATGTTAATGTATTCTTACATGTTTTACAAAATTATTGGTTAAAGTCCGGAAGGTTATCGAAAAACAGTTAACCCAGAAATCCATATTTTGTAATTTGAAACTCAAATGAGGACGACCTTTGCCTCGCGTCACAGTATTACATGCAAATTAACCATATTGTATGGACATATTGACATTGTACTTTCAGTTACTTAAAATAAGAAAGGTAATTAAAGGTGGTAGAAGTAATATCCCTAGACAACAAACTTGTATTGTCTGAGGTAGATTGTCTGACTTAGCACTGGTAAAATCTAGCCAAGTTTCGGTTTTAAGGGTGTAGTAAGGAAATAAACTTATATGTCGATAAGTGCTTCCAGTTTTGTCCTCAAAATATTACCGTATTGTGGTGTGTGTGCTGCATAGGTACCAGTTAGAACACTTAATACTATGTAAGTCGGTTTTGAGTAGCAACCTGTAGTCTTCAGATTACCTGTAAATAAACTGTAGACCACCTGAATTGGCATCTACTTGTTTGCTTCTTCTGCGCTGCACCACCGCGTTCCGACATAATCCTTAGGGTTAACAACACATCTGTAACCATAGGTGGTATCACTTATGAGTTTGACTGCAAGCTAATTAAACAGAACAAAGTTTAAAGATTTCTACAATGTAAAGATTACAACGAGAAAACTCGGGACAATTTTCAACAACAACAATTCCCTTCAGACAGAACTATCAGAGAGAAAAGGCTTACCTTATAATAGCGTCTCACGTCCTCACCTTGTGTAAATATTAGGAAGATGGGAACAGTCTAAATATATGTTAATGTTGTCTATTCAACGGACGATTTAACGTTTACTCGATTACCTAACAAAAAATAATTTGTTATATTAATTTGAGTATGAAATGGAGACTTTTATTGTCGGAGGCCAAAACTCATTTTGGGTCCTCGCGCCATCCCAGTAAGTAAGTAAGTAATTTGAGTATAGTACCTCAGATAAACACAAATCTTCAAAGTCAGTCCTCAGAAATGACAACGCATATGTGGTCAACCTCAGTTAGAAATCTGATCGTATCTAGTGTTAATCACAGGTGTCAGGCAACAGTGGCCACCTGAAATCAGGTAAAATGCCTGCACGTTTGCTATTTCATTATACCAAAAAAAAAATATGATATTTATAAATGAGAGAGTGTTTTTTATAATATTTTACTATAAAAATAGTTTTAAAAGTATTAGTTGCAAAATATCACAATTTTTAATAGTTATTTTCACAAAAATGCTACTAAAACACTAAATAACGATGCCAATTCCAGTTCGTTGAATCCGTAGAGCATAGAAAGATAACTGTCACTATTCGCATTCGAAAACAAAGCTAAATCTGTCCGAAAGTTTAAACGAATGTGGTCGCAACTTCTATAAACTGTTCCGAATCGAGATCTAAATACAGTATTCAATGAACGCCGGTTATTCAGTCGTGACATGAATGGGAGTCCTTAGCGCAGTTATTTAATGCTTCGTCGCTCGCTAAAGAGTCGCTCGCTCCTAGAGGACGCCATTTAGACTAAAAGTAGGGTTCAAGTAGATAATATAGCTCTCCTTCACGCCAGTTGAACTCATTACCGGTGAGAGAAAAGGATGGAATTGAAATCTAGATGCATCTGACTGCAACCGATAGAAATGTTTTAAGCTATTTTTAGTTGAACTTTTTTAAAATGTTGCGATGATCAGAATGGGAAGATTGAAGTCAGAAAATAATGAGAAAACTAGTCAAGTGCATGTTTGCTTCATACACCTTTCTGAACCATCACGTATACCTAATCCTTATGATGTTATTCATTCTGATGTATCACACATAGATTACATAGTCACTACATTGCTACATAGTATAAAACAAAGTCGCTTTGCGCTGTCTGTCTCTGTGTATGCTTCGATCTTTAAAATTACGCACATAATTTGATGCGGTTATTTTTAATAGTGATTCAAGAGGAATGTTTGTATGTAATTAAACGCGTGTAAATCCGCGGGCAAACGCTAGTAAGAGATAAAAGATTAAAATCAGGACAAAAATAATATTATTAAACACATGGCACTGATCAATAACTGAATCAACGTTGCTTATGCTGGGTAATAACCGGAAGATTTCGGAAGAAAAGAGAGTAAATTATTAGTTTTAAACTCAAGACATCTTCTATCATTGTTCTTTTACCTTAGATAGTTCATGCCTATTATACTTATTACAATTTCGTTTTGTTATTATGCTGATGCTATGTCAATCGAACACCCATCTTGAGGCAAAAAATATTTTCCAATTACCCGCACGAGACCCGTGGATAGAATCTGGTCAGTCATTACATTTTGTAATGCTTGAGCGGTGTTATTGTTACTTTTTATGTGTTTCGATAAATTCGATGGAAAGTTGGAATAAACGTGTACACAAAAAGTTTTGGGCACGTGTACACGGATTGGTTCCGTTGGGTTTTTTAATGATTTAGGAACTTTTTGAGGTTAGAGAAAAACGTCTTGGTTTGTTACTTTTAAATATTTAAGCTTAATATTATTAGTTATGTTATTTCTTAAAGTTATGTGCAATGTCATGAGTCATTTAAGAAATCTCAAATAACTTTATAACGATACGTCGCATATTAATGTTTAGCCCAGTAATCAATTTGTTATTAAAAATATTTACATCTAGCTGAACCCTGCGGTTTCACCCGCGTTTAAAAAGGAAAAAGGAATATATATTAAACATAATTTAAATCCCGTTCTCCTGCGACGCAAGCGCGCACTAACGATTTTTCAAAAATTAAAGTTCCGTCGAAGTTGGCCTTGCCGTTTAGAAGATTACCTCAGCCTAAAAGACAGACAGACAGACAGACAATTTTTTATTTATTTGCATAGATGTATAGAACAATTAGCTCATGTAGGATGCTTGTCATTTTACAAAAAGATGATAAAGTTATATGAATCACGGATCCCTAAGCCCTAAAACATTTTGTGACGAAAACGTTTTATACAAAATGGAATATTTATAGAACATTTCAGTGACACTGGTATTAAACGGAAAGAATCAAAAACAGTTTTTGTGATAACTCCACGCCACATAGAATACCAAACTCCATCCATCAAACCAAATCAATTTCTACTGCCTTAAATATAGAAGTGGTTATTGATCGTCGTGACCAACGGCTACTTGCAGTAATGTTTCGTAAGATAAAGATAAAAAGTGAATGCAAAAACTATAATCCATCTGTTAGGAAATCGGATAAAAACGTATGCGTTTTTCAGAGTCGTGCTGTTGACCGCAAGGCTGATAGTTCATTGGATTTTTGATACAAGTTTCGGGTGTAGAAGCAAAGGAGCATGCAGTCATTTCTACCTTATAACAGCAGTGTTAAGCGCTGCTGTGTTTTGGTCTGAAGGATGTGATAAGGGAGATATACTTATCCGCAGGAGCCCTGGTTCGACTCCTGCGGCACCACCGTCACACCTATTTCTGCCTTATAATAGCAGTGTAGCGCTGCTGTATTCTGGTCTGAAGGGTGTTATAAGGAAGACATACTTATCCGAGGCATTCTAACTTCCTCAGGGGAAGCAACATACCTATGGCCGACCTCAGGTAGGATTGTGATCTTATCTGGGGTCGATTACAAATATCCATGGACGGCAGTGACCACTTACTATCAGGTGGACTGCATGCTCGTATGCTACTTCCATCATATAAAAATACACACATACAGTTTCATACATCTCACATAGAGATTAAACATATCTACAGTTTATTCGATTGCCTCCTATGTTTTTTACGGATACCTTCATGACGTAAATCTTTACTGCAACCTGTTCAGTTGAAAGCAATCTAAATTTCCTAAGACAACAATTAATCCACATTATTAATCCAAGCATTCCTTAATATAGTAACTCCTTAATACTCTCGGATACTTGTTAGATAGAGCCATAATTTGTCAACATTTCACTATCTAGAAATTAGAATTGAAACATTGTAAATGGTAGCGAACACCTGCATTTAGCAACTCTACAATAGTGGTTTCTAAACCAACCCGTATGGTTAAATGTTATTGCGATAACGGAATTATATTTATTTCTATTATTGTTTCAGTTGCAACAGGTGTTGAAAACTTTATGGTTTTAGAACAAGTTTGGGCAGCGTTAACTGTTAAGGCGATTGTAGCACGAATTCACAACGCACGATTTGTTGATAGTGATGTAGGAGAATGTTCAGTACCGATTTGAAACTGTTTTGTTGATGAACGAGATATGTTAGGCTATATGGTAAGACGTAAAAGGAAAAAATATCAATATAGATAGAGCATTTACGCAAATTGAGAGGTGAGCAAAAAATTGGGCCTTTTTTGAATAATTCAGCAAACATATACATCATAAATATAAAATTGGTTCGTTGCTTATTAGAATGATATGGAAAGACAACCTGTTGGTTGAAATAGCAAACAAGCATTCAGTCCGCCTGATGGTAAGTGGCCACTGCCGCCCACTGACATCTGTAACCAATTTCAGATTTGATAATCTTACTTGAGATTGGCCACAGATGCGATGCTACCCCTAATTAAGTATATGTCCCTCACCACACTATAAATGGCAAGTAAACATATATTTTTCTACAAGCCTAGCTAAACCTCCAAAAATAGTACCAAAACCAAAATTTCATAGATTTCATCAAGTTATTCGAGCTGTTGCATTCAAACCTCAAGGAACCGGGTATCGGCGGGAGATAAATATCGATCAATATCCACTGACATTCCAATTACGCTGTGAGCGTACGCTGGAAAGCTAACTCCGAGATTGGTTTCACTCGGAGTGATATGAGATACGCTATTTTTCATGGAATCATTCAAAAGCGTTCCTGAAGAATCATTTCATCTTTGCATTTTGTCGGAATTTATTGTTGAAGATTTTGTTGATTTTAAAGGGTTTGGCAAGATTAATATAATTTTTCCAAGACGTTGAAACTTAATCGCCAGTAGTAGGAACATCTTTGTGAAAGAAAAGACTCTAATCGTCTCTGGAATTGATTACGGATTTCCACAAGCGGCATTTGTCACCTACCATCAGGTGTCATACGTAATTTAAGATATGCTATGAAATTCAATGTAGTACTGTAGTCTATAGACACAAGCAAAATCCTATCTGAGGTTACAACAGTTTGTTAACCTGCGATGTCAGCGTTCATTGGATAGATGGCGTTGTTAGCATTTAAAATGGATTTCGGACAGGATGGCGCCACTATGCAGATATCTTTTTGAATTTGGACAAAAAAGAATGTGAAAAGTTACTGTTTTATATGATTATCCCTGTAACAAATCTGATCAAGAAGTTTCTTTATTTCACAAGTTGTTGTTGGTATCGTCGGGAATATTCTTAATACCCTTTTGAGGTAGGTTTAACGAATTTATTCTCAAAAAGACAAACAAGTCACTTACATGAGAACAAAGTTTACATTTCAACATACAATTCGTTCCTTATTAATAGATAGGTGGGTATGTCGTATGTTTAAAATACCAATAACAGAAGTATAAAGCTATTTAAAAACTATGCCTTTTATCTCTGAGCGTCAGACGATTACCTTCACACAAAAGGCGTGAGTGGACCAATGTTGCCGCACTAGTTTAATTGTTAGCCTCTGATTTACGGAGCGTTTGTTATCTGCCTCCAGCATCAGTTGGGCGTTACTTGTTTTCTTCTAAAATATTGGAATCGAGTTTCCTTAAGTTATAAGACTACTACAATCTACAGTTCAATTTCTTACTCTATGACAGAATGTAGTGGATTTTATGCTGTAGAGCCTACAAATATTATGGAGTTTCTTTCTCTGCTTCTTCTCCATAATGAATTTACCTCCATAACCTTCCGAGGCGATGGTAAAGTTTTTGACGTTCAAAGTGTTTATTATTAATCAACTTTGAATAACTGAGATTTGAATTTTGATTTGATGTTTCTTGATATAGCATTCCGAGGAGTTAAAAGAAAGTTTTAAAATCAGCATTTCAGTAGTGAGTCGAACTACATAGAGTTCTACCATATTTATTATGTTACATGTATAAAAACAGTTATAATTATAAATTTTACAAATAATTTGAACTTTAAACAGATATATCTTTTAAACAACTACAATGATTTAGCTCGACTCATCTACTATGTTGCAATTTAATCATGTATAAAACTTTACATTAACATCTTAAACACATAAAAAATAGAGCAAGAAACAAAATTAACGAACCATATGGCAACTAAACCATGAGAAAGCATTGCCCTTTTAGAGCTCTTAGCCTTAATACAAACTGATTGACAATCGATATTGCTTCGTCATCACAAAACTGCTCGCCAGTCATCAATCATAAGTCAGACATACCAAATGTATATATAAAATGACAATGATACTGTATGTTTGGCTTAATTGGGAGTAACCTTGGAATTATGAATTTAAACCAATTAGAATACCTAGATGTTTTGAAAATCTAATATTTCGAAACTTAAACTAATACCTAGAATTTCAAAACTTGTATAGTCATAATTAGATCAGTAGCGAAGAAGAAGCTTGAATATGTTTGTACTTTTCGTATTAAGTTTATTTGTACTTTTTGTATTACTTTTTATAAGTTTTATATAAATAGTAAACGAGTATTTAGTTCGCCTGATAGTAAATGGCTACTGCCGCTCGTGGGAAACTAAAATCAATCGCAAATAGCGTTAGAATCCTATCTAAGGTCATCCATAGATGCGTCGCTATCCCTGATGACTAAGTTGGAACTCGGATAAGTACTCGTATGTCTCCCTTACCACATCCTTCAAACCAGAACATTGCAGCACTTAACACAGCTGTTGCTAGGCAGAAATAGGTGTGACGGTGGTGCTGGAGTCGCGCAACAGTGTTCTACCACCTTGTAACCATCGAAGAAGAAGTTTGAATATATTTGTAATTTTCGTATAAAGTATTACACCATTGACCCCCACTACATTTATTTTTGCCTTAGTTAATAGCTGGAACTGATTTGAAACTTATTGTAAGACAAAGAGAATCAGCAAAAAATAAACTGTTAGCATAAATGGATAATTCTCTTTTAGCATAAAATTCTTATATTTTGTTCAAACTTGTGCCAATTATTCGCAATCTAAATGCCTTTTTCACGAA
Source organism: Urbanus proteus proteus (assembly GCA_018251915.1). Lineage (NCBI taxonomy): Eukaryota > Metazoa > Arthropoda > Insecta > Lepidoptera > Hesperiidae > Urbanus > Urbanus proteus. The sequence continues at coordinate 9,230 of DWPV01006930.1, forward strand.
TCGCGATATTCTAATAAACCCAAATAAAAGAGTTCCAACGAATCATAAATTTCAAAGAAACAATTACAGCCAAAGGTTAAAGCAAGTATCAATAAATCAAAAGGGGAGCATCTAGACAATGGTTGTGGCAACCCTAAAGTATTGTCACTAACAAATATTCCTTGGCATTGTACAAACACGCTCGTTTGACAGGTAGATCGATGTTGCCAGCATGATGTACATACATACAAGTAAAAAAATATAAAGATTGATCGGATAATTGTACCTCCTATTTGATTTTTTTTGTAATAATTATTAAATAGGTACAATGTTTTATGTGAAGCTGCTATTTATTTATAGGTTTAAATACTATTCTTTTTTCAAATGATTTCACGAAGTAACATTTGAGACATTTATACGATTATCATTATTTTATTATTATTCTTTTATCATTTATTTATTTTTATTAAAAAAATATGACGTATAATAATATTTTTTTATTGTTCTTAAAGTAAAAAATAAAGTTGTTTTACAAACAAAACCGGGTTCGATTCCCGGCCAGACAAATATCTGATCTGAATGATGAATTTAGATTTCTGTTCTCGGTTTTTGTGTGTTTGTGCATTCGTCTTTGTGTGCCTAAGACACACGACACAGGAGATAATCCTACTGTGAGGCCATGAGTGTAGAACGCGTCTTTGAAAAAAAAGATATTATTATTTTATTACAGGTACAATTTATATTTTCGTAACAATTATTATGCAAAAAGTTGAGATGTAAAATATGTTAAAATTTAATTAAGTACATACAAATAGACAGTAAAATTATTAATCTAAACATTAAATTTATTTTACCTAGCAACACTATAACCCGCATGGGGCTCTCTACAATTAATGTAATTGTCATCGGCTATTAACGCGCAAACTGTTTAACAATTAGGCAAATGAAGTTGACCTTTTAAGGCGTGATCTCTCTATTAAAAAGAATAGGATATAAATATTCTCCTTTGTAGGTAGAACTTATCTACAATCCTTGTTCCTCATTCCCTTTTTTATGAAAATGGATTGATTAATAATTGTTTGTTATTATAAAGGTACTCTTTCTAGGTTTTCTGTGAGATTAGTAGGTACCTACTTTTTAATGGTTTATTTACTTATTATCAACAAGCCTACATGTTAGACTATTAATAAATACTTTGTTATAAACAAAATATTACAAACAACTACATTACAAACAACAAATAACAAAATATTATGTAATCCCAATTAAAACGAATAAAGCAGACTTTTTTGTGTTTCAAACTTGTGATACATTTAATTATACAAACAAATACAATACATTTTATTATACAAATAAATACATTATGTTAGGTACTTATGAGGTTGATAAGAACATTATAAGTTTGCGATTTGTTACTGTGCCACGACTCGATAAATCTTCCCCACGCGTCTATGTAATTTTGCTTCTGATGTCAGGACAAAAAAAGTATCACTACATATGTATATGTAGTATAAAACAATGTCGCTTTCCACTGTCTGTCGCTATGTATGCTTAGATCTTTAAGACTTCGTAACGAATTTCGTTGTGGTTTTTTTAATAGATAAAGTGATTCATAAGGAAGGTTTATATGTAATCTAACGCGTGCGAAGCTGCGGGGAAAAGCTAGTAATAAATAAGAGGAAAGGCAAAATTGATATTCCTGCTAAACGAATTGTTGATCGAAGTCTGCTAATAACCAATCATGAATCATAACAATAAACACCAAGTTATAATATAATAACGGTTTAGTTTGATTTGAACGAAGTTTTTGCCCATCAATTGTATATGTTATGGACCAAGTGATAAATGCGGGCATTTTTCATAATGCCCGGGCATTATGAATAATGACAAGCTGTT
>DWPV01006931.1:0-11104 GCA_018251915.1 Urbanus proteus proteus
TTGTGACCCAAATGAAAAGGATAAATAAGTTACAAAACACGAATTTATGGAAATTTCTTTTTGTTCTTCATTTGTAAATAGTTTAATCATTGGATATAGAAAAACAGCTGGCGTTAATATCGTAAACACGTACTTAGATACTTGTCTATTTATAAACAACGTAACATAATAAACTACGTGAAATCGCAAGAGTATTCGCTGCAGATAGATATTTCCCCTCCAGCCGGCTGCGAGTAGTGTCGAGGGTCGGGCGCCAGGTTGTTCTTCCGATAGAAGGTGTCCCGCAAGATGGCGCAGCGGCCGCGGTTGCAGTCGCGCGCGCGCACGCGGGACTGCTTCTGTTGCCAGCCGTAGTCCCAGTTTGATGCCAAGCGGAAATAGAATCTAAACAGACGACAAGATAATGATACCTTACGATCCGCGTGGCGGAACTGTTACCATACGGATCCGACGCGCCCCGAGCGCGAGTGGGTCCCGGGTTCGATTCCCGGCCAGACAGATATCTGAATGATGAGTTTAGATTTCTGTTTAGGTCTGGGTGTTTGTGTATCCATGGCACCCACGACACAGGAGAAAATCCTACTATGGGGCTTTGAGTGTAGAAAGCGTCTTTCATAATAATTATATCAATTTATTAATATGTCACAGCTGCGGGTCTTTTCTTAAAATGTGAAAGCTGCCTGTGGTCCTACACTATACGTGAATTCGTAGAATCACGGACGGTGGAAAGACGCTTTAATTGGCACTTAAGAGTCTTTACCGAGACGACATTTCATACTTCTAAGGCTAGCCTCACACTACATTTAGAATACACACAGTTTAGGCAATATTCCAGAAAGCTCTATTAAAAAAAATGTAAAATCTACAGTAGAATCGATTTTCCTCTAGGTACTTACTTATCCTCAGGAGCCTTTTTATATCTTGCTTTGAGATATCTCTCTGCTGCTCCTTTTTCCGTACTTCCGTATAATAAATCCAACACTTGTGGTTCTATTGGCTTCATCAAACTGTCGTCTTCAAATGGAACTACATCGTGTAGGGCCACTGGTACCGCTTTTGCTACTGGTTCGTCGAATTTCTATAAAGATTTCGAAGACATAAAATTATCAATTTTAGAAGTTATAGTATGTAAATCTTGATGCAGTCCTAGTGAAGGTTGATTACTGACATGTTGCAATTATTGAAAAGTAGTTAACTCGTAAAATTAGATGATTTAACGAGTTAACTACTTTTCAATAATTCAACTCAGTCAACGCGACAACGTCGAAATCAAAAGTTGTATCACTTTATCAAGCATGTAAGATGATGCAGAAGATGCAAATCTAAATTGAACATGATCAATGTGAACTCTATAAAATATTCTTGGAGAGGGAATTAAGAATTATTATATACTGTCTTTGATGAAGTTTCTAACCTGGCCTCTAAAGGCCTGTGTCCAGTAGGTAGTGCGATGATATCGGTTGTACATTATGATGAAATCTCTAATGGTATTATATAATTAAGGATGTCAACCATCACCTACTTGCATAAGTTCTTGGCCGAGTGCTATGGACGCGTCTATCTCCCTGACTTGCTTTTCCTTACAAGCCTCGAGGACTTTCATCAGGTACTCCTGGTACCACATCCGGGTACGGCGGTCCGACCGCCTCCATGCGTCTGCGCAATATGCATGAGATAAAGACATTTTACTAAATAAGTTAAATATTCTACTAGAATTTAGGTTTTACAGAAATTTAGCTTTCTAAAAGTTTTGTACAAAATTTGACATCGATAAATCAAGATATGAGTTAAGGGAATTGACAATTATTTTTGTTTTCAATACGGCTCATGCACTTTCATGTTACAATTCCAATAATACTTTAAGTTTTCAACAACTTATAAGGAATAGTAGAATAATAAATTATTGTAATTTTCTTGAGCCATTCTCCAAGTGGTATTATAAGTGGCAATAGTAATAAATAATATAAGTAAATAATATAATAATAGAATACTCGGTAAATAATAATAGAAGAAAATTAAGGCACACGTAAAAGTAAATTTATTTTATTAAATTTAATATTTACAACAATATAATTAACAATAAACAGATCTGTTAAATGCTTATATTAATTTTACAAATAGGTACATAGGTACCATGGAATGTTTTCTATTTACAGACAGGATGCAAATAGGACATTGGTTTTTTCTAGTAAACAAAATTAAACGTAATTCTAAATCATTTTAGGTTGCAATATTCATAAAATAAAAATTAGTTGTGTGAAAATATTTTGTTACAATATTTTTTACTTATTGTTTATTGAGCCACTTAAATTTTTGCTAAATTGTTATATTACATTTTCATTTATTACAGATGTTTTTTGGAGGACATACTTAAAACATAATACTATACTAGAAATGTATTTTTCGACTTGCGAATACCATTTTCCCTGTACTCTATCAAGAAGTTACAATACAATACCAAAAACTAGCACTCCATTCTTATTTTCGCTATATATCTGAACGCATCCAGATAATTCAATGCTATATTATATCAGTTCTGACTCTGAGATCTCCCTGACTTCCGCCCCATAACCGGACTGCCCCCCATTTGCCGCAGCAGCCCCCGCAGCCCGCGCGCCTCCCGCAGGCCGCTGTCCAGCTGCTCCGAGGGCACCGCGCAGAAGTCGTCCACCAGCGGCAGCGGCCCACTGAGGCGCTCAGAGTGCTGCGCCAGGCGAGACTGGTGCCCTATTGGCGATGTTTTTTCAGTGGTTTGTAGTGACTGTAATAAAATAAATTTTGTTTTAATACTTCATGATTATTAAGGAACAAAATTATTCCAGAAAGTTATAAATTGCTCTAACTCTATGGATTTAATAACTTTATTAACTGAACTTATAGTAGCTATCTTTTGTACCTCACCCATAGAAACTAAACTATTACTACTACTAAACAGAAAAACACAGCTGCTTTATGCTGCTGTGAAATCACATTAACCAATGTTACTTATCCTGCAACGTAATTACTGAGGGTAAAGGGAGCTGACTTTCAATTGATCTATGTTAAATGTTGTATAATATTTTACAATATACATTGCACCGCCTCTTCTCCATAACAAATAAACCTTCCGAGGCGGTGGTCATCGGAATGTCAAAAACTATTTGAAAAAGTATTTAATGTGAATCAACTTCGAATAAATCAGATTAGAATTTATGACTTTTATTTTAACCGGAGGTCCATAAACACCTCATTATTATTATCACTTTATATTCAAATATAGTCGTATGAAATTTACTTTAGCTCTCACCTTTCCTCTTAAAGTAGAGATCTCATCCTGTAACCGCTTGACAAGCGCTGCGTCACTCTCATAGCTAGTCAAAGTTGGTTGTGGCATACACTGGAACACTGTGGCTAGAAGGTTGTGGAGAGACACCAACACACTGTCCTGCCATGCCCGCGTGTAGTACAGACTGAATGTCGGGTTCTCTTCTGGTCTTTGGATATATGGTAGCACTGGAAATATGTTAAAAGTGTTTGGTAAAAACTATTAACATATAGTATTATAATTACATATACATAGTATAAAACTCTTTCCGCTGTCTGTCCCTATGTATGCTTAGATCTTTAAAACTATGCAACAGATTTTGATGCATTTTCTTTATTAGGAAGTGATTCAAGAGGAAGGTTTATATGTATATGTATTATTTTAGTTATTGTGATTTGAGTTTGTGTTTAAGTCTTTTCTTGGTGAGTAAAACCACCGACAGTAGTAAGTAGTGTAATAACAAAGTAGTGTAATTACAATAACATAATTCCATTTAAATTATCCTTGGTGGTTACCCAAGGCTATTTGACAACTCCCATGGTGTAATGGTTACCAAACTTATGTAACATGCAATGGGTCCCGAATAGATTCCCGGCCAGACAGATATCTGAATGTTGAATTTAGATTTCTGTTCCAAGTCTGTGCATTTGTGTATTCGTTTGTGTGTGGCCATGGTACCCACAACACAGGAGAAAATCCTACTGTAGGGCTATGAGTGTGGAAAGCGTTTATGGGCTCACAAGGTTTGCAAAATTTGGTGGGTATGGAGGCAGGGAATTCATCTTTCGCCTTAAGTAGCCTTATAAAAGGTGCAGCGTGGAAAACAAAAGTTAATTATTCATAAGTTAATTATCACTAATATACAAGTTATGTAAAAAAGAATTTATTAACTTACTGAACCAATCTCTCCACTCGTTCTGCCCTTGGAGCTCTGGTAGCATTTTAGAGAGGAACTCAGCTACTTTCTCATTCCTCACTCCACCAGCACTCTGAGATGCTGTCACCAAGTATAACTTGTATAAGCTGTATTCTATTTTGCGCACCGCTGCAAACAGATTAAAAAAAAGTTACAAGTTATTAATGTCATTTTAATATAGGTGTAGAATGTTCTATGATAGTTAAACATGAGAAGATACATAATATACTTGTTGCCAGACCCTATCAGAAGTAGAAGCAGTAAGTCTTTTAATTTAATTATTTATGAACCTTAAAATTGAACAAGTGAGAAGGAGTCACCAAATAATAGTTAACGTTTCAACCCTAGCAAAATATATCGTTTTTTTTGTTTAAGAGGGGGAAAGCTGCAAATGGTACCCGAAGGTTCCGTGGGATTTTTACCGCACTAAAACCCCCCGGTGGCCATCCTCAGCGCTATGCCCCTTTCGGGCTCTGATCCAGTGAGCTTTTGCTCACCCAACACCTGACAACTGGTGTTTACGACGACACGCGACCACACGTATCGCCGTCCTTCCCGGGTCGCTGGACGGACGGTTCGAGCTCCCATTCTAGCCACCCGCAACCTCGAAGGCCCCCTTTTAGTCGCCTCTTACGACAAGCAGGAGATACCGTAGTCCTATTCTGGTCCCGGTACTACTGGGGCAAGCGAAATAAGCCTAGGTAAGGAAATATTAAGTTAACGTTGAATAGGCTTTACAAACATACCAGGCTGTACATGGATCTCTAACTTTGAGAACACTAAGCTGTCTAGATGAGCCCAGTATTCCTTCAGCCCATTCAGGTCTGAGACATTGATGTAGTGTAGAATTTGATCCACAATCTTATCCACTCTGAAACCTTTGTCTTTATCAGCTTTCAGGTCCGTATCAAACGCTTTCACTGTGGATGTGAAACCTCTGAATAACAAGTATTCTCGAACTAAGTCGTCTACGAACTGTATGTGAGCCATTTTTCATAAATAGTTGAAATAGACGTAAAGCAAAACTGCTGTTATTTATTTGTTTTTAATATTAATCCAGAAATTTGTTTTTGACAACGTTGATTGACTTCCCTGACAGTGACAGACTGACACGGATTGAGACCATAGACAGATTGACTGACGTCAGTTTGACGTTTTATATTTTTCTGTAAAATACGATTAAGAATTTTTACTAATTTCTGCCATAAACTCAAATATAAATGAAATGTACTAATAAAATAATAATGAAAGTGCCTATCCCAAATGTTTAAGGTGAAGGTAAGAATGCATTTATTTTGAGATGTTGTTCTTCAATGAAACAGTACAATGAAATGGAATTGGAATGTACAAAAGTTGGAAAATGGTCAATCTCTATCTATTACCAACATTGCAAAACAAAAAACAAAATGTCAAACCAAGTTTGCGAATGACATTTAGTTAATGTCAATTGTTTGCAATCAGCTGTCGATTTATTGCAACAATCTGGTTTTAGCGAATAGTAAGTGCGGGATGTGTGACGGTGTGGTTTAAGTTGTGGCTAGAAGCACGGTGGTGGTGCTGGGCGGTGGCGTGTGCGGATGGCGGGCGGGCGCGGCTGAGGGCGGGCGCGGCGCCCCGCGCGCGGCATGCGGCGGCATGGCGGAGGCTGCGGGCACGTCGCGCGGCCTCCGCGTCTACAAGATCGTGGTGCTGGGCGACGGCGGCGTCGGCAAGTCCGCGGTCACCCTGCAGTTCGTCAGCCACAGCTTCCTGGACTACCATGATCCAACCATAGGTACTGCTGAAGCCACTTGATTGTTTATTTAATACCATTACTGAGTCTGCTTGTTTGTATGTTCATTATGTTTCAAAGTGAATCTAAGTGCGAAATAGTAAAAAAAATTAGAAACATTATGAACGTCTGAGTAATTGGTAAAATGTATATAATGCTTGAATAAGTTTTAAATTACTTACGGGGATGGTACAAGGACCCAAAATGAGCCTTGGCCTCTAACAATAAGAGTCTCCATTTCGTTCTATCCTTCATCTCCAGCCAGTTTTAGATAGTTACCACATAATTTATAGGATTATACATGTTATTGTTTTTCCTAATACAGAGGACTCATACCAACAGCAAGCTGTGATTGACGGAGAGCCTGCTCTATTAGATATTTTGGACACTGCTGGTCAGGTAAGTTTTCAAATATATAAGGTATAGTTTTAAAAAAAAGAATTAAATTTGTATATGCAATTAATATTAGCTATGATTAATATTTTTTGAGTAAAAATAGGCGATAGGCCTGTATTTCGTGTTTCTTGTCTGTACATGATGATACATAATTCTTTCTATCTATACAAATAAATAAAATTGAAGTGTCTGTTTGTAATTTCATAATATCCATTTTTCACTCAATGCATATGAAAGTATACACGATACCTGTAACGAAAATGCAATTAAATTTTTTTTCTGTCTGTCTGTCTGACTTTCGGTCTGTTGGGCTGATTTAATCTTCTAAAGGGCTGGACCGATTTTGACGGGACTTTCACTGGCAGATAGCTGAGGGATAAGGCGTAACATGAGGGAGTAACATGAGGCGTAACATAGGCTACTATAATTTTCGAAAAAAGCATTATTAAGGGAGCGCAGGATGTTTGGATAAGTATTCCTGTTTACTTTTTTAACACGGGTGAAACCGTTGGGATCAGCTAGTATGTAATGTAGTTGAATAAATCTGTCTAGCAAATCACTTTCCACTCAGGTGGAGTTCACAGCGATGCGGGAGCAGTACATGCGTTGCGGGGAGGGCTTTGTGCTGTGTTACTCGGTGACGGACCGGCGGTCGTTCCGCGCGGCCGCCGAGTACCGCCGCTTGCTGGCGCAGGCGCGGCCCTCGGAGCGACTGCCGCTGGTCCTCGTGGGAAACAAGCTGGACCTGGCGCCGCGGTACCGACAGGTGGGATTTACATATAATACGAAGGTGGTAGAACCCTTGCGGTTCGACTCCGACAGCACCACCTCCACGCCTATTTCTTCCTCATAACATCAGTGCTCAGCGCTGCTGTGTTCTGGTCTGAGGAGTGTGGTAAGGGAGATATAGTTATTTGAGGCGTTCTAACTTAGTCCTCAGGGGTAGCAACGCAACTGTGATTGACCCAAAGTAGGACTGTGATCATATCTTGGGTTAATTACCAATGTCCATAGGTGGCACTTACCATCAGCTGGAGTGCAATCTCGTTTGCTACTTCTATAATATAAAAAAAACACACACACGGTGTGCGTGGTGTGGGGAGAGTTTCATAGTGTGCTATTCGGTGGTGGACGACCAGCTATTCCAAATTACCAATTCAATAACCAGTGGTCAATGTGAGAATTTTTCACTTCTATTTCTAATTTTTCATAAGCTAATGCCATAAACTTACTAGTGTTTATCATCATTCCCAGAATTAAGTAAGAATGGCACTTGCAAGAAATTCTAATTGGAATATCTTCTGTTTCTCTATAAAAGCTGATATTTTCTAATTAGGTAACAACAGAGGAAGGTAAAGCGCTGGCTATCCAGTTGGGATGTCCGTTCTTCGAGACATCGGCTGCGTTGCGCCACTTCGTTGACGATGCCTTCCACGCTCTGGTCAGGGAGATACGACGGCTTGAAAGGCAAAGACAGGTAACAATAATCATAATTATAATAAATGTATTCTTTTTACGTTTATTAACCTAGTTTTACTAGGTCTTCACTTCTGCTAAATTGAAGGGTTTCCTCTGATGGAATTATCATTTGTAGTAGTTATTAACATACAAACAATATGCGGCATTGGCTACATGTAATAGTTTAAGAACTCAGTGTAAATATTGTCAATTACATGATGGATGGAATTGATAGATAGAAGTTATTTATTTAGTTTAGTTTTAATTTCATAGCTTTACTAAGCCATTACTAATTTATTCATTCGGTACAACAGCTACTAATACTGTCTGAATAAACCGTAAAAATACAGTCTAATTGAGTCTTCAAAATGAAGGAGGTTCTCAATTCTTGGCTGTATTTTGTTTTATGGATGTTACTCGCTTTCTCCGTAATCCATATACCGATTTGGATGATTCTTTTTTTGTTTGAAAGTGCTCGTGTGGTTTCATTATTTTGAAGATGTTTAAAAATGCAAGTTACCTCTGGTTTCCAGGCTTCGATCCTGGGCACGGGCATATCGACGAGCGGCGGTCGGCGGCGCTGGCGGCGGCTGCGCAGCATCTTCGCGCTGGTGTTCCGCCGCCGCCGCCGACACCACTCTGCGCCATGAACGTTCGTGATAAGGTCTCTCAACTTCATGAACACTCGTGACAAGATCTCTCGACTTCATGAACCCTCGTGATAAGATCTCTCAACTTCATGAACACTTGTGACAAGATCTCTCAACTTCATGAACACTCGTGACAAGGTCTCTCAACTTTATTATGATGCTTTATGGTATGTCTGTTTGATTTGTATATCGGGGATGTATGGTATTGAGGTGAAATGTCTAATTAAATATGTTAACGTTTATTACCATTGGTGTATGCAGGTTTTTTAATTTGGTGGTGTAAGCCAGTCGATGGTGGACTTGATGGTTGATGGTGAATAAAGAGTCTCCCTAGAAGGAGATGAATTTGACATGAACATATTTTATAAAAATACTTGTTTCTATGCTCCGGAATTTCAACTGTAAAGGTCATGTCATATCTATTTGATTCATTTTATATTCAATTTCAAATTTGCACTTATAAAAAACATTGTAAAAGTATATAACTCGATGTATAATACAAATGGGACGTAATTAGAATTGATAATGAGGGCCTCGACCGGCCGAACACACTTGAATTAAAAATCGGGTCAAAAGCGCTAGCTATGCTTCAATGCAGATTTTTATCCAAATGTTAACGTTTGATCTTGATCTAGGTTAAAAATGAATTTCCGATTGTTGAAAGAATGCATTTTAAAATTGTAGTTTTTTTAAGCCCTAACAAAAATGTTTACATATTTAAAACATTGAAACTACAATGTGTAATCTACATTTTACTTGTTATAAAGTTAAAGCTTCCATTCATTAGACGAAAAATACGTGATGTTACACTTTTTACGCCTTGATCGAGAGGGTGTTCTTACGCATTTTCAGCAATAATATCTGCGACACACCTGACCTGTTACGCAATGTGGCAGAATATTGTCGCCTCATGAATGTTCGGCTTTATTTTATTTAATTTTAATTCATTATTAGTAACATCATAGGGTAACTTGGTTATTAATTCTGTAGGCGTATATGAAACTTAGTTAACTTCATTCTGGGAAGCGATGGTATTTCTATCATATTCGAGAGTGAAGTTAACCAAGTACGATATTTATCTACAGAATTGTTAAACTAAAAAATTGAGAGATCTTGTTATTGTTCTGTAAAAGGAACTATTATATGAAAGCATATTAACCGTAGACTGGTTTGTCTCACCTCCCACTACCTCAAGTTGATGCTTTTTATAGTTTACTTGTGTTGTCGTAGCTGGTTCGATTCTTAGCTGTTAATGATTCCTATTCCTATATAAAATGTTGCCACTGTCAAATAATGTCTTCAAATAACATATTGTATATAGATACTATAATTATTGTATTATTATATATTTATCTTCTACCTCAAAATAATAAAGAAAACATTTGAGTCTACAATTTTTACAATTGACATAATTATTTATCCTATTTAAATTTGAAACTAAAACCACTATTGGAAATGAATTTTAATGTTTTTTTTCACAAATTGGTTCAGCAGTCGGCCGATAGTTGACCAGTAGAATAGTTTGAATCGGGAAATGGCAATCGGGAAACCTGTAAAACTTATTTATCGGCTGATACTAAATTGCTATAAAGTGCTCATGAGCATACCTCTCCATACATACGGCCGATGCAAAGTCTGCAGTTTACGAGTACTCTAAGTGAATACTTATGATATTATAGAAATATGTTCGCTCCTTGAACGTCTACCAATTCGCACTTAGCCCGCGCGGTGGATTAAGGCCTAAAATCCCTCTCACTGAGAGGAGACCCGTGCCCAGCAGTGGGTCAATAATGGGTTGATGATGACGTTCACTCCACTTAGAGTGGAGTTAACCAAGTTCGATATGTGTCTACAGATTTTGTATCTTTGCGGGATTCGAATGTATTCTTTATTCTTACCTGATGCTTCCTATAAAATCCATTTCTTATAAATATCTAAATGAGGCCTATATTATTTATACAAGTTTGTATTCGTGTACTTAATGTTAGATATATGTACTGTGAAAATATATCCAGAAATTATTTATCAATGTTATTTTATGGTACGTTTGATTTTTGAAACTTTCGATCATCATTGTGTTTCAATAATGTGTACATTTTTTATTATTTTCAAATAATCTTGTGATTGTGACATGTGACGGAGATGGTATAACCGGATTTTTATAATTGCTAATGATATTGACATCATTATCAGATTTTGCAAATCTACAAATTTACTAAATAGATTCTCATCTCTATGGTCTGCAAGTATATCGTCTACTTAAAAGTTATTATTTTCATTGAATAATAACTAGTCAAAAAATAATTTTCTGACGTGATCCATATTGCATTCATTGAAGTACTTTAACATCATTGGCAAAATTAAAGTCAAATTATAAACGACCAACCACAATCTTTTAAATGCATTGAATTTGTCACGACCTATCGTATATTGCACGTGACAACTACGCCGCCGTCGCCGGACACCCTTGCATGTCACGATTATCATTACTTTCTTCATGAAAATATACTTATATTACTATATATGTACTATACTATAATATATCAGCCAATTTAAACTATGTAACCCCTATACATATATTATGTATGTCCATTTTTTAAAACCTTAAA